>VYZW01046690.1:0-44215 GCA_013401315.1 Balaeniceps rex
CAACCCAAAGCATTCTATGATTCTATCATTCTATGATTCCTCTGCTCTCTTTCTGTCGTGCTCCTGCACTTCCACTTTCCAGGTGCCTTCGTCACAAAGATGAGACTGTTACCCCATCAGTGAAGAACAGGATCGACACGAAGTCTATCTTTTCCCCATCTCCAGGAGCAATGTGGAGGCAAACCTCTAATCAGTAGCGTTCAACCCCTTCTTGCTTCTGCTCAGAGATGCCCTTTGTCAAACGAGCACTCTCTGTGCTAATATATAATGTTTATTGTGCTTGCAAGCAACCATGAACAAGACGGTGCAGGAAACATGGTTGAAACACACACACATGCACAGAGGAGTGCACTGCTTCTCGCCTGGCACTCATGGCCGTTGCTTCCTGGAGAGGAAAGGAATTTCTCTGAAGTGCCTCACAGGGGTTCGCTCTCCGCTTGCAAAAGCAAAGCAGCATTTAACATGAGATGAAATCAGTGAATAGGAGCACAGGAGTGGGGCCAAGGGTGAGATGATGTTTTGTGATATAGTTAAGGCTTGCAGCAATCACGGTGTTTTGGAAACAGATGGCATGAGGAAGGAGGTCTCACGTACACATTTTTTTTTTAAAGCATCGCCGTTCTTATAGGAGTCACTCATCCATTTGGACAAAAATGTATTTACACAGCAGGAGCTGAAGACGGGCTCAAGTCCCTTTGTCCCAGAACTCATCTGAAGTTTCAAGACGGCCCTCAGTAAAAGCAAACTAATGTCGGTGACTCTTTGAATCTTTCTCAGGTGCAATAAAACCCAAGCTAAATGAGCTAACTTCCAGCTCTGCTGGTCCCCTATTTCATTTTGCACCTCTTGTTTCAGGCAGAAAGGACATGAATGTGAAACGGCAGAGAAAATTTCGAAGGAAAGGAGGAGGAGGGTTCACATTAAAGGAGAGCCTGGACATACCGCGATCGAGGGCAAGGTCTGGGCTGGAAAACTCTGTGCTGGGCAGGAGGGACCACGCTGTCTGGCTGGGAGCTGCAATGGTTTCACCCACTCCTGAGGAAGCTGTTACCCAGAGGGCAGGAAGAAGTGAAGGATGTTTGCTTTCTCTATCACAAGAACACAATCCAGGACAGACAGTCAGTATTTCTGAGCGACGTCCGCTTTCTTTAGCCCATAGCTTCAGCTCTGGAGCCCTCAGCACAAGAAGGACATGGAGCTGTTGGAGCGGGTCCAGAGGAGGCCACAAAAATGCTCCGAGGGCTGGAGCCCCTCTGCTACGAGGCCAGGCTGAGAGAGTTGGGGCTGTTCAGCCTGGAGAAGAGAAGGCTGCGGGGAGACCTTAGTGCGGCCTTGCAGTGCTTCAAGGGGGCCTAGAGGAAAGATGGGGACAGGCTTTTTAGCAAGGCCTGTGGTGACAGGACAAGGGGTGATGGGTTTAAACTAAAGGAGGGGAGATTTAGGCTGGATAGAAGGAAGAAATTTTTTAGGCTGAGGGTGGTGAAGCACTGGCACAGGTTGCCCAGAGAGGTGGTGGANATTCTATAAAGTCCTGCAGTACATCCTCTCTGTGCTCTGTTTTCCCCACTTTCATCAGAGGACTCCAAGCAAAGGACTCAGGGGACTGTGACAGAGCAGAGGTATTCAAAGGAGGAAGCATTTGAAGCCATTTTTCCACTGGGAATATCTCTTAATGTTAAAAATATCCATTGGCCACCACCCCATCCTCTTGGGACTCCTTCATCCACACCTGCATTTGCACATGAAGGTGCAAATTCCCTCTGTTTGTGCTGACAAGGAGAATGCTGTCCAGCACCGGCTTATGTAGGCTGTCGCCCTCAGAGCGCATTAAACTGATTTGCCTGAACCCCAGGGAAATTGGGCAGTGAGGCATTTCCCCTCTGTCGGCAACCCTTGGGTTGATCCCCACATTTCTGTACTCATCGTGCCAGTTGAGGTGTTGCCCCCGCGTCAGGGTTTTCTGGGAAGTTTCTTTGACTTCCCTGCAGGTCAGACCGCAGATGCTGTTTACCAGCTCTGAGCATCCGCAGGACAAAAGCTGTGAATCAGTGGCTGTGGCCAGCAGCATCCAGGTGCATGAAAATCTGCCTTCCAGCACTGTCCTCCTCCTCAACAGCCACCCTAGGCAGTAACTTTAACTGCATTAATTAGTCACTGTTTACTCTCTCCAGGTCTCACGTTATCACTGGAATACTCATCTAAATCTGGTGGCCAAACAAATTAAAACTAATGAGGCCATTAGGGTCATACTAACATACAAGGAAAAATGGGAGAGCTTCCGGAGGGGGCTTTATTGCCAGACCGAGCACGTGCCGTGCTGTGTGCTGCTGGCAAAGCCAGGTTTCCAAACAGTATCAGAGAGAACAGCAACAGATGAACTGGATGCAGGGATGAAACAGTACCAAATCTGGGATGCGGCAGGACGAAGTCCCCTGCTGCCTCCTGGGGCATTTAATAACGGCAAACATGGTGGGAGCAGCAGGTCTGGATGAAGGACCAGTGACAGAGATTTGAGCGGACAGATAGGGCTTGGCACACAACACCAAGGGAGGATTCATGTCTCAGCTCCCTACACGAGTCACTTGACCTCCGCTGGTAAGCAGGTCTGGTGCTTCAACAGAGGCTTTAGACAGAAAGTCATCCCATTAATTCCTGTGCAGGTGGTTGCCTAGCCACGAAGCCAAGGAAGCACAGGGAACGGGACGAGAAGCCAGCCGCATCCTCTCTTTCCTATGCCTTTGGCTACAGACATGCTTGCATAGCATTTCTGCTGGCCCAGGAGGTCACCTGCGTGGAGGAGAGATCTTACACGCAAGGGGGAAGGTGTCTTGGTTTTCACCATTTCTCACGGATGCTGGGTGGACTGTTGGGAGAGCCAAATGCAATGGGAAGATAAGCAGTTCTAGAAGAAATACAACAGATACAGAAATGAAGATGGCTCCTCTAAGGGGATAAGAGGCCAATATAGAAAGTTCATCCATGCTGAGATCAACCCTGTCCTGCAGGCACTCACCTGTGGGGAGGGCCAGTCACCATGTTTGCTTGAAAGGGGCAGAGAAAATCCCGCGCTACCCCTCGGAGGCAAGAATTAGAGCCTTCCTGCTCCTCTTCTGCCTTTGAAACACAGATGATGGGTAATGATCCACAACAGCCCTTCCTCACCACCACCCATCTCATCTACTGGGATGCATGATGGTGTCGTGCAGAAGAATTAAAACTGCAGCCGGGGAAAGCGCTTCGTAATTGGGTTTGGGGGACACCTCGGCTCTGCCGCCTGGACTGTGCCGGCTCTCGCCTGCTCTGTGGCCCTGCGCATTTGGCATTCAGCTCACACGCAGCGGGAACTGCTCGCAGGGTCTGCAGCAGCTGGAGGAGAGAGCAAAGCACTCACTGCCCTCCGTGGGTTGATGCCTCTGCCGCAGCACCGACAGCCACGTTCGCCAGTTCATCCCCTGCGCTGCAAGGACAGACCCTCCACGAACAGGGCATCCTCTCAGGCAGCAGCTTTAGGGCTTTCCATGACGTGCTCACCCCATCCCAAAGAACCTCGCTGTCTTCTTTCTTTTGATGATGCTATTCCTGCAGATGAGGTGGTCTGGGTGGGTGTGCTAAGTAGCCAGCCCTCTCCTCCACCATTTCTTGACACACACATTTAAAAGGAAAAGAAAAATTAAGAAAAAAAAATGGCCCATAGGTCGGTTTGGCAAAAATAATTTTATTCCAGCTTGCTCTCAGCCAGACCTGAAAGCCTGCTAGCTCTTTAGGAGCACAGCCCTGGCTAAACGAGCAAAGGTAGCAGAGCCAATGACTGACACAGCAAAGCAGCAGAGTTTTACTTAGAACAATTTGCTAAAAATGAGGACTGCAGAGGGCTTAGGGACACATACGGCTGTCAGCTCCTGACGCCCCTACTCCCTCCAAGTCAGCCCTCATGGCTTTTCTGGCTGCTTCCAACCACCCCTTAGCCTCAGCCAAGGCAGTGGCAGGAGGACATGGGAGGTGGTGTGGAGCTGAGAGCCACCAGGGTCCCTTGTCCCCTTCAGCCCCTTTTCCCTTGCAGCCTCCTCCGGCTGTCGCTGCTCCCCAGGGATGGTGGCTTGAAGCAGAGGAGGAGGCTGCAAGGGGCAGGGCGTAACAGGGAGCAAACGGTGCTAGCTGTCTCCACGCCATCTCCCCACACTTTACCACCTCTTTCTGCTCATCATGCAGCTCCAAGAGCCCAAGAGAAGCAGAGGCAGCCCTATGTGTCTTGAAGGTATTGCAAAAGGACCAAGGAGGTGCTCTCTGCTTTTCATCCCTCCCCAGCTTTCTCAGCCTCCACCAGCCACCAAGAGTGTTGTCTGCTGCCTACACTACCTTGTCAGCACCAGCAATGCCCAGAGGAGGTTGTAGGAAGAAGGAAGAGAGGGAGAGCAACCAGGGGCACATGTTGGTGCCAAACCACTCATGGGCACCACTGTCAGGATCACACAGACATGAGACCATGTGTCAGGTGCTGGGCACAGAAATATGGACCTCTCATTAAGAGCAAGTGGGGAAGGCAAAGTCTTGTTTTGGCTAAGAGGTCAACCCAGATGGCTAAAAAGAGCATGAAAGAATCTTAGGTGGAAGGGGATTTATCTTGCTCTCAAGAATTTGTGTCCCCACTCATTAATTCCTGCACAAGCACAGTCTGCTTGTCTGTCCTAGCACGCTCCCACTGGAGTCCAACACGATGTAAAAAGCAATCCATCAGGGAATGGGGCCCATCATGGGCAAACACGCCAGCAGAGTAGTTGCATGGTGACAGCTTTGACTGGACAGACGCAGTTAAGGAAAGAAATGTTGTTTGCCAGGTTTTGTGAAAGGGGACGGGGGGAAATTTTGCTGAGGATCATGAAAAAGTTCTGTAGGAATAATGCCAGGAAAGATAGGGCTTTAGGACCCTAAATGCAGCCCTTCCACCTTGGACAGGGGACATGATGTTTGCTGTTGGCAGACACACAAAGTAGATTTTATTAATTGCTTGTCGCGCTGTTTCTGGAGGAAGGAGCAAGGACAGTTGTCTCCTGAGGCTCTGTAGGCTCCATGCACCAGCACCAACCCATCCCCAAATGAGACGCATGCAGGCTGCTGGCAGCACCTGGAATATAAATTCAAGATTATGAGTAAGATAAAATATAGGGCACCAACCTGCAGAGCATTGCAGACAGCATCGCTGGCCTTTGACTAAGTGCTGAGAAAAGCTGGTTCCTCAATCTCATCCAGGGTGAGGACAGGCTGCAAATGCTCAGCACGTCTCCATCCAGCTGATCAGTAACAAGACTTGGTAGAGGCAATGCCAGCCACAGTGAATGCATTTAGCTTCCTTGGAGGAGATATACAAAGATTTGGAGGGGGAGAAGCTGGAGGCAGCAGCTCTAGGAAGAGTGATTTCTGCTTAAGCAGCATGGGATGGTCTCTCAGAGGAAGGGACACAAGGGATGGTGGTACTTCAAAGGACCATAAACCAAGGCTATCTGAGTGTGTATATATATATGAGAGAGAGAGAGAGAGAGAGAGATCAATCTCAGGACCTGCTCACGTGTTTCAGAGCCTTGATAAGGACTTCCAGCCATCTCATGAGGTAGGTACTCTGCCCATCTTTGCTCTTCCTTCTTCAGGCACCAAAGAGGCAACTGCTTGGGAGAGGCAGGAGAAAGGCTTTTAGGAGTAGTTAGGCTCTTCAGCTAGGCTCAGAGGACAAAAGAAGTGTTTTGGTTACTACAGGTAAATTTGGTACCCATGCTAATGATGATCCCTGACAGCCACATGCCTGGAGGTGGCCGGGATCTGGGTGCTTAGTCCAGTGGCTTGTGTCTTGCTTACCTGCAGCATTTGGACCTAGGTGGATTGTTCGCTCCAGAACAACTTATTTATTGGATGCTGCTGTATTTCCCTCTTGTGGAATATCTGGCAGGAGGCTGTTGTTTTCTGAGATTTATTTATTTTATCATTTTATTTTACAATGAATTTCTTTCCTGCTGTGGAGGTAGCACAAAGAAGAGATTATTTGCCATTCAAGTTGGTGATAGACCAAATGCATAACTTCTACGATGTCATTTCTGTTTTCTTGGATGGATGAGGGTCACTTTTAGGACATGTTTTTGTAAAAATGAACACCTAAATAAGAAGGTTTAAAATGTATTTCCTACAAGCATTTTGCTAATGAAGACAGCATTTACAGAAATCTCCAAAAAAGAGCACCGGATCACCCCTACTTGTCTCGTTTTCTGGAGATCATCCAAGACTGAGCTAATGCTTATGTTTCTTTGCAGTGCTAGAAGGCTTTAGAAGCATCTCCAGAGGTTCTTATGCTTTCATAACAGCACTTGAAATCTATGTATCAACCAATAAAGAGCACTGATATTTTTTGATAATAAAATCACACATAACCTAGGGGCCTGGATGGCTCAGGTGGTTGTGGCTAGGTCACTAAGCTTTTCACCTACATGCTACTAGCCCAAACTTGGTCTCAGGTGATATCAACAGGAAGCCGTCGCCATCTCATGATACAAGAGTGACATTTTAGAATAGAACAGAACAGAACAGAATAGAATAGAATAGACTATTTCAGTTGGAAGGGACCTACAATGATCATCTAGTCCAACTGCCTGATCAATTCAACGCTGACCAAGTTGAAGCATGTTATTAAGGGCATTGTCCAAACGCTTCTTTAACACTGACAGGCTTGGGACATCGACCACTGCTCTAGGAACGTTGTTCCAGTGTTTGACCACCCTCATTTTATGGGACACTAAGCAGCTCTTAGGTTCTCGATGAAGAAGTTAATGATATAATAGGCAACTGGGAATGAAATCTTACCTCACTACCAGAGGAAGTTTGTGGCTTTAAGTCAACGTCAAGGCTTGAAGATGAGCCAATACTCAGGGATGAATTTGCAGTGGTGATGTTTTTTCCAGAGACACAGCGGGGAATATGGGACCTACACATAAAGAATATGGGTCCTCGAGAGGAACAAAGCCAGCATGAAGCACCTTTCTAGGACTTTAACTGGTAGAAAAGCAACACAGAGTTTAGAGAATCTGTGAATGACATCAAACCCTCCATCTACCCCTCCACTGCACAGCTGCAGAACAATCTCTGGATGCCCCCAGTCTGGTGCATGGTAGAGCTGTGAGGAGACTCCTATCTGCCTAATCACCTTGCCCCAGCTCCCTAGCAACTTTAAACAAAAAGGTGGAAGAGAAAAGAAATGGCATGATGGGAGAGAGAGTTAACTTTTAGGGCTGTGCAGGGAATAACCGAGCTGGATGTCATTGTGCTGCAGAAGTGACCTACTTTAGCTTTATCTGGCTTATCTCTGTTTGCATTGGTTTATTGATGGCAGGAGATACTGTTAAGTGAGTGGTGCTTCTGGAATATAAATGAAGGTCGCATGCAGCTCTTCTGTCCAGGCAAACTCTGGCAGAGACCAGGAGCAGCACCTCCACTCAGCTCCTGGCAATTAGCAGGCAGAACTAATGTAAGGAGGTGATGGGCTCTGAGGCAGTGACCACAGCAGCATTACTGCCGTGCTAATGAGCAGGCAGCAACCAGGCAATGAGTCCTGCAGGTGGATCCTGAGGAGGGGAAGTGCTGGTTTAGTCCCACAGAAAGCCTGGCCCAGGTGGGGTAGAGTTTTCCTCGGTCATTCCTTGAATTTAATCAGGCTGAGAGAGGAGGAGGAGGAAAGACAGCCGCTGCAAGCAGCAGCTCCAAGTGTAATACTGTACTCTCCTCTCTAAGATGGGTCGTTGGCTGGAGAGCACGTGCATGTTTCTGTCTCCCATTGGCTGGCCACAGCTATGTGTTAGCCCACTGTTGACATGGTTCATCACATGAACTGTGCTTCTGGTGTGCTCTTCAGCCTCCTACAAAAGCATCCACCTCTGAGGTTAAGCCTGTAAAAGCACATGAACCAGGGCCAGGGAGGGACAGAGTTGCTAGCACAGTTCTTGGCAGAGCTTTGGCCAATGCCACCAGTACCCTCACAGGCAATGCCCTGGCAGGGTTGAGGAGCTAACGTGTACGCTGCCTGAGCCCATTAGGCCATGTGATGGAGGAGAGGAAGGGGAGAGATATGGACATAAATAACTACTTGCCCTCAGCCTCAGAGCATGTGCCCTTTTTGGTGTCAGTATAGACACAGCCATGCCTGCAAAAAGTTTCTTTAGCCCACATGGAAAGTAGCTGGACTGCAACGCACTTGGTGCCACAACTCCCATGTTGATGCTCAGCATCCTCTTACCCTTCCACAGGGGCTGAATCCCTCCTCCAAGCCAAGTCATACCGGCTGGCAATCACTGAGATGGGGCGGGCAGCCCCACATTCCTGCCCTCTCTACACCCTTTCCTCATCATTATCGAGCGCCGAAGAAGTACCAGGCTGGCTCCGCAACTTGTTTGCAGGTTCCTGCTTCCCACCTGCGCAGGGCTGGTGTCAGACTTGGCAATAAGCTCCTCATCCTCTCTTCTCCTCCTCCCTTTTCCCTTGCAGGAGAGAGTGCCTGCCACACCTGTATTTGCTAATCAGCTCACAGCATGCTAAGTAATTGCCCACAAGAAAACATGGGTGCAGATGCGGCGGGAAGACGAGGCACATGCACAAAATGAGATTCTTGTTTTCCAAACAGAAACCAAGATTTAATTACGGCCTCAATGAACGGTTATTAAAACCCTCTTCACTTGGTTGTTTTTCTTCCCCCCATTGTCTCCCAGCCCTGCGCATTATTGAATCATCTGCTCCCGTTGTCTTGTTTGGATGCGTTCATAAAAAGAGATGAAGCAGAAAACTGCAAACACAGTTTGGAACCCGAACAGTCTCTTCCCCCTCTCACCTCCTTTTCTTTCACCGTACATTTTCCCTCTCCTTGTGATAAAAAGAGGTATCAGAGAGAGTCATTACCCATATTTTCTGTCTGTTTTGATTCCCAGTCAAGCAGGAATTCCCAGTACTCTGCACAGGGAACAGAGAGAAGGAAGGAAAAAGGGAGTTTGCTGCTGTCTGTACGGCAAGGTGGCCCTGTGATGTGTGTTGGAGCCCAACAAGAGGCATTACCTGCTGTTGCTCTCCATGATGGGTTGATCTCTTCATACAGGTTGCTGGATTCAGCCCCTAAGGGATTCTAAGGGATGCGCCGTTTGGCCAGGAGCAACACAAGTACTCCAAGGCAAGGGAGCATCTCCCGGCTCTGTGTTTGTGCGGTGCCTGGTCCCATATAGGTGACCACAATAACCTCATCAACCATGACAGATACCCTGTGAAAAGGTTTGGATGTCCCTTTTCCTACCAGCGCTGCTAACCCTGGAGTAGTTCAAGGACTCCTGGTTACAGCTGCCCTTGGGATTTGTCCTCACTTCACCTGCAGGGCATGAGAAATGACTGACATCCCCACTGCGCTTCTCAAGGGGATGAGGGAGATAAAGTTTCTCCCAAAGCTGGAAGCTGGTGGGTGGTGTTGGTCTCTGGAAGGACTCTTTGCTGACTCCACCATCTCACTTTCCCAAGGACATGGAGGGGTTGTAGGCTGTGTCTCCCTAAGGTCCCTGCACCGCTCCCACCCCAATGTCCCTGCAAAGCTCCCAGCCCTGATGTCTCCCTCATCCTGCCTCCCCAGCAGCTTCAAGCACTCAGTGCCCAGCATCCCCAGGCACTGCAGTGTGCGTCCTTTTACAAGGAAATGGCAGGGCTCTTGGCATTGCTGGACAACTGACCAGCTGCCTAGACACCCCCTGTCACCAAATATCCAACTCATGGTGCCAGGTGCTCTCCTTACCTCATCAGGACAGTGCATGGGAGAAAAGACAGGAGAATGGGAGCTTTCCTTTATCCATCCTCCTGCAACACTCCTGTCCCAGCAAAAGCACCCTTCCTTCCAACCTGCACTCCAAAGGGTCCATCTTAGCTGTACTTAAAAGGTAGGAGTTAAATCCTGTCCATGTCCAGCTTTACTGTGAGGCTGTCCAGGGCAGAAGGCACCAAGAAAGCTTTCCTACTACACCAGTATTTATTAGCACACCATGTTAGCCCTGGGCATGCATCAGAAATGTTAATCAGATGTTTCCCCCCTTCCTCTCCCCTCAGTTTTAATCCCTCTATCAGGATCCCCATAGGCTTGACATATGCACCCCAAGCCTGCTCACATATCTTGGTACTATCTCTGCCTTCATCAGCGAGGAACCAGCCGGTGCCTAAGCTCCCCTGCTGCCTGCTGGGTTTTCATAGTTGATTCCATCTCCTTCCTGCGTAATCCCTGCTTGTAATTACAAATATCAGGCGTGGGGGGCCACAGGGGCCATCTGCGGAGATATCAACTGCCCTGTTTGCTGACCAGAGCAACCAGAGACGGCTCCAGCTATCTGTCAGCTTCATTGCATAAATCCAAAGGGCCTAAAATTGTGTATTTACATGGTGCCTTAACTCACTTCTTGTCAAGGGCAGTCTCCCTGCCCTGGCTTGAAACAAAAAGGTGTTTCTTTGCACAAACCCTGAAGCCTCATTTGCCAGTCCCATGGGTGGCAGCTTTGTCTCCACCCTGTGCATCCCTTGGAGCCAAAGAAAAATACATGCGTTGATTGGGAGTTGAGATAAATCCTGAGCGTGGGCAAGGAGACCTGAGTTCAGGTACAAACACCCTCCAGAGAGCAGTTTCCGTACAGAAATACACGCAGGTAATGCTGGAGATGATTTAGTCTGGATGGGTAAAACCAGCTGAGAAAATCTTGGCTGAGTGGGAAGGAAAGGACTTGGCAAGGTAACAGGATGGACCCTGAAAGCATAGATGTGAAGTGTGACAGGACCACCTTAATGGGATGCTCCAACTCCCCAAAGCCTTGGGTTGAATTCACTTCCAGGAGGAGACGCCTTCTCCTCTCACTGGCCATTTAAGATCACAGCAGAGTGTTGGCCCCAGAGGGTCTGTCAGTTATAAAGCCACCAGTCAGATGGTTCCCCATCTCAGTTACCCCATGGACCATGATGGGCCCAGTTCTGTACCAGGTTGCATGGAGATACATCAGAACCTATTCCTCCATCACCCAGCTCCCATCCTTCTACCACATACTTCCAACCCTTTCCCAGTGCTCCCCACACCCTCACACTGGCACCCCAATTGCATGCTGGTATCTTTTTTCCCCACCCTGATACCAGGCACTCCCTAAGGTTATTCACTGATGGACCACAGCACCTTCCCAGCCCCATTCTCCCAGACGTGCCTCGACTTAGCTCTGTTTGGCACCCAGACAGGATGCACGACTCCTAGCAATACTATGGGTTTGCTACCACAAAAGATGGTGACGACCATCAGCTGACTGGCAACAACCACTGGTTGCCAGGAGCTGCTGTGGGGACACTGGTCATCTAAGCCACACAACTTTACTAGGGTGGGATGCTGCCAGGATGGTAAAACCCCTTCTGCAGCAGATCGTTCAACAGGAGGGGAAAGATTCATCTGAGTGCCTTCAGTGCAGACACTGGTGTTTGGGAAGTGGCTTGTGTGTCCTAGGAACCAAACGGGGACGGGGTATGGCAGCAAGCACTAGCTCACGGGACCCACGCTGTTTCGTTGTTAAGCATCCTGACACAGATGAAGGGTCCTGCTAACACTCTTGCAGAAAATACCAAGCGTGAATCAGACTGGTCCATCTGCCCTCAAGGCTGAAGAGCAATCTCTGGGCCATTTTATTTACCAGCACAAACATAGCCTTTGATCCCTTATAGTCACCGGAGACCTCGCCTGTGCAGCAAACAGAATTTACAGCGCAAGTTGTCTCATCCTAAAACAAACACCTACGCGTGGCCCAATGACTCACACCCTAAATCCTGCTGACAGTATTAATTAGATCTCCGTTGTCTACAGTGGTAACACAGCCGCCAGCTCATAAGACACCCACATTGTAGACACTTGAAGAGATTCATTCCACTTTAGTTCTCAATTCAAAGAGGCAGCACAACAGCAGGGTCTTCTTGACACATCGCACATCACATCTGGGCCCTGGCTCTTGCTCCCAAAGGCAGAAGGAGGCATGGATGTGCACTGCAATAAAGACCCACATCCAAGCTGTCCCCTCCAACAGTTACGGAGGTGGTGAGTGAGCTGTTCATAACTCCTGTACCTGGCTTTCAGAGAGGACCCTACATCAGAGTTTCTTCTTTGCAAGGATCTTTAGTTCCTGACCTTCCTCATGTCCTTCCCCCCCACCGTCCTCCCTAGCCTCTCAAATCTCTTTTCCTGCCTATGCTGAAGGAAAATTCCTCTTGCTTTTGGATCGGTCGCTGTGTGAGCAGCAGAGAGATGACAGCAGCACTCTGAGCAGTCACCAGAGACGTTTCCCAAGCATCTGCATCCCCTTTCCCCCTCCCTTGCTCCAGAAGTTCCAGTCCTTTATCACACTCATTTCCATCCAACTATTTATTGTGCCATAACTCATTACCATCCCTCCTAGGACACCTTTAATAAAAGCCTATGCTTGCATATTAAATATTAAATTTATAAGATGTATAATCCTTCTAATTAAGTTGAATTTAATCTAGAGCTCTAAATTAGAAGGAAAGGAGTGGGAAAAAAAAATAAGAAGGGGAAGAAAAAATTAGAAAACCAAGCATGGCACAGCATATCTGTGTGCGCCAACCACCCTGCAGTTTCATTGTCTGCGAGCAAAGACTGAGGGGCTGGCCACCACGGGGATGAGAGAGGGCAGGGGATCCGCACAGCCCTTTGAAGATTCATTTCATGCCACTCACAGGCAGCACAGCCAGGGGCGAGATGTCCAGCGATCACAGACCCATCCTGGAGTTTGACAGACCTGGTTTTCTTTCCTGCTCTACTGCAGACTCCCTGCCTGAGCCTGGGCATGGCAGAAAGGTCTAGATGCACAAAGGGACTTAGGAGCTGTGTTTTATTTGAGACAGAGTTTAGCTGCCAGCACAATGATTCAGAAAGCTCCCGACTTCAGGGAGTTTAGGTCCATGTGACTTTCCAGCCTTTGGATTTCATATAAAGTTTGTCTTCCTCATAAAAATCAGAAAATCCAATGCCAAAGAATTTGTGTTTTGCCTTGGTCCTGGGCTACAGCGCCTGCACACAGGGGTAATTCCTCCTGCAGCCCTTTCTCGGTGACACCATGAAAGCATCCAAGTCCCATGGTGCTAGGTGATGGCCAAACAAATGTTGGAGAGCCACGCTGCCTGTCTTACTGTTCATGGAGAATAAGAGAGATCAGCTTTTCAAATATGTAGGCTGCAGAGGTCCTGTGTATCTGCTAAGGGCCTATAGCTTGAAAAGCAACGGGATCGTGCCTGGACTCTTCAGGAATGGAAATTCCAACTTTTGCTCCTTGGTGTCGGTATGCTCTTCCAATGCCCAGAGGAGCCCAGCAGGTCTGTGGGGACTGCCACCAATAAATGACCTTTTTGCTTGTGAAGAATTTTATTTTGTTCTTAAAACATCTGGATTTCCCACCTTACCTACCCCGCAGCCACCCAACAGCCTTTGGTAAACATACTCATGAGTTTAACACAGTTCTTGAACACAGTCCCCAGCCTTTTCCCATAAAGAAACCCAGGACATATTAAAAGCAAAACCAAGGTAACCATCATTCCTGGCCAGAAGCTGGAGAGTTGGGGGGGATTGTGCTGTTACCTGTTATAAGCAGACTGTGCACCTCTGCCCAAGTAAACACAGTTTTTAAAAGGGGGTGACTGGCTGAGGACAAGAGAAGGGAAATACCTGGCAAGTTGAGCACTGCAAGGGGTTTACTGGATTGTAGATGTCCACCAGCACAGCTGGACGAATAGTCTCCTGACCTATGTCCACACCACCTGGAAGAAAACTCCCCAGGGATGTTCCCAGCACAGCTGGAAGAGAACTCCCTTGGGGTATCTCCAGCACATCTGGAAGACAGCTTCCAAGGGATGCCCCCAACACAACTGGAGGTCAGCAGAACGCTTTCAGCACATCAGAAAGAAAAGGTGATCACGATGTTTCCAGCATCATCTAGCAGCACTTAAAGAAAATCCCACCAGGACACAGTGGCACATCTGGAGACACGTTCTACCAAGATGCTCTGAGCCCATCTGGCAGCACCAGAGGAGTGAAAAAGCACAATAACTGGAGTGCTGAGAAAGGGGTAAATGAATTATCTCTCCTAACAGCTTAACGTTCCTCCCTCCCCACTGGGTGAACAAAACCCACAGCCTGCAAGGAGTCAGAGAAACCTCTCTTCTTGTTGACTGTATTCCACCCAAGTTGTGCTCTTGCCTTTTTTCTGTTGGTAGTAGGCCCTTGCAGGGACAAAAAGAAAATAACACACTCACTGGCATTTTCTTCAAAGTCCATATTGTATGCATTGCTTTTCACAGGGAATTGGATTTTCAAATTCGCAGGCTCTAAAGGTCAAGGATAACAGGCTATCAGCATTTAATATGCATTCCAGGGAAAAGAAAAAACTATAAAATTGGAAATAAAGGCTGCATGAAAATTCGTTTCCAAAAACCCAGATCAAAACATCTCTCTTCCCTCCCTATGAATTGGCATCTGTTCTTTGTTGTTGTATCTGAAATGTATTAAAAGTCTCCTGTTCGCATCGTGGCTAAGTCAACATCTGTAGCATTGATTCCTGACACACAATCCTGAAGGTGATACAGCAAGGAGAGGGGTAGGAGCCAGTCCTTTTGTTCAGCATCAAAACAACAGCAACAGCAACAAAGATCATTGTAGCCCTTTGTGGCGCGCGTGTGCACGTGTCTGTTAGAGACGTTGAGGTGGGTTAGGGTGCTGGAAGAGAAAGGAGTTTTTCAGCACAGATTTCAAACAATTCTCCGCAGCAAGAGGGACTGGGGGGAGCAGAGGAAAGGAAGAATATGAAGCCCTAAAGCTGACTGTGTTCTCATTTCAATCACACCAGCCATTCTCAGGAAGGGCAGCCCTGAGTTTTGCTGTATACCAGGATATGAATCAGATTGAAAAGGAAAGGAGAAGGAAATTTGCTCAGAATCTCTGACCAATTGGATGACTGCCTTCTTCCTCAGTAGGTTCCAGAGTTAACACCCCAACAAGTTCCCCATTGTCTTGCAGGTCTCCAGCACTGAAGTGACCCCTGTCCTCACTGGAGGAATGCCTATTCTCTTAAGATCCAGTAATTTCACCTAATGCTAGCATTTAGCAAGGCAGGTGTCCAGGCTGAACAGTCACCTGGGGTCCCTCAATAGCGGATGGATAGAGACAGACACTTCCAGAAGGTTATTAGCCCAGCTGGAGAGAGGTAGGATAAAATCTTCCCTGAAAATACATTTTTCTCTCCACTACCTTCTCCAGGGAGCCTAGAAAACTTGCTCAAACTAGAAATTTTGCTTTTGAACAGCTGAGAAAGGCCTCTCCCTTTGAGAACCGAATCCTGCACTCTCAAATCTTCTTGCTTTCACCAGAAAAATCAGACTCTGCTTTTCCGTTCAAACCCAGCCTGTGACAGACCTCTCAGCACCAGTTTCCACCCGGATCACCTCACCCCCCTGATGAAGGCAGCCGGGACACGGGGACGCACCCGAACACAGACTCTGATACCAGGAATGAAGCAGGGCCAGAGCCCAAGCCCTCATCACAGTTATGATGACTGCTGGGGTGCCACCGGTGTTAAATCATCTTGAGCTAAGGAAGAAACAAGAAAAAGGATCCCAAAGTCTCCTAACTCCCCATTCACAGCCTTATCCATTGTGCCACATGTCCCAGAAAGCATTCAGCTTGAGGAAAACCCCTTGAAAATGTGCTGAGTGACTTAAATACCGCAGCTACCACAGCTAAATGACTCACGGTGACTCAATACTTGGTGAAGGAGAGGGAGGAAAATTTGATTGAAAAGATTTTGCAGTCGCTCTTCCCACTCAAGCTGCGGGGTGGGATCAGTCTGCCCATGCTCCCTTTGTCGGAGCGAAGATGTGCATGGGTATCACCCGCCCTGCTCCAGCACAGGAGCTGCTGGCACAGCTCTCTTTGGGTCCTAGAACAGGCACATCGTATTCCTCAGTGGGTTTATTTTTAGGTCCCTTAGGATTTCCTCTCCATTAGGTTTCGTCGAGGCCCCCAACACCATGCCAGCGTGAGTCCTGATAGCTGCCCATCTGATGGGCTGGGGCTCTGAAGCAGGGCTGTGCAGGGCATGAGGACAAGCTCTCCTGCCATCTACAGCACTTGCCTGCAGGAGTTTCCTTGGGGTCATCTCTGGGGACATCCAGCTGCCAGTGGGTGACAGCTGGATCTAGTTTTCAAGGGAATTTTGAATCGGCGGAGTCTCACTTGGTCCCCTCCATTTGAGGTTTGGCAGAGAGCCCCCTCCAACCCATCTTGCAGTGATATCATAGAATCATAGAATCATAGAATGCTTTGGGTTGGAAGGGACCTTTAGAGGTCATCTAGTCCAACCCCCCTGCAGTGAGCAGGGACATCTTTAACCACATCAGGTTGCTCACAGCCCCGTCCAACCTCACCTGGAATGTTTCCAGGGATGGGGCCTCCACCACCTCTCTGGGCAACCTGTGCCAGTGCTTCACCACCCTCAGTGTAAAAAATTTCTTCCTTATATCCAGCCTAAATCTCCCCTCCTTTAGTTTAAAACCATCACCCCTTGTCCTGTCACCACAGGCCTTGCTAAAAAGCCTGTCCTCATCTTTCCTCTAGGCCCCCTTGAAGTACTGAAAGGCCGCAATAAGGTCTCCCCGCAGCCTTCTCTTCTCCATATCATATGGTCTACAGAGAAGACAACCCCAGGTCCTTCTTAAGGACAGCCCAGAGGTTGTTTGCATAAGAAGGAGTGGGATCAGAAGCAGTCTGAGTCCAACTTGCTTCCTGGGACACACAAGTATGAGGAGTCGCACCAAGGAACCCATCATTCAGGTCCAGGCTGGGTGTAACCAGTGTGCATAAGCATCTCCTGGGTGTTCTTCTGGGGTAGCTGGTTGCCAGTCCCTATAGTCCAGGACTTCATGGCTGTCCTGGGCACAACAGGCACCTTGTGCTTCACTTTCTCTCCTGTCCACATGGATCATCAGGAGGAGAGCAAGGCACTCCTCAGTGCTATTATCCACAGCTGGAATTCAGGTTGGCTTTGCCCTCCCATCATCTCCAGAAGCCTGTACCTCCTTCCCGTGGAGGACAGCCCTTCATTCCAATGCCTCCCACGAGCACGCGTGGCAGGGTGCTTTGAGGTCTCCACAGAGAAGGGGTTAACGTACCTCTCTCCGAGACAGAGCCAGATACCCAAAATCAATCTCTCGGCAGCTGTTATGAATTAAGCCAATTTCTGCAGCAAAGCATGGGAGAAGCTGGTTGCTGTTATGGGAGCATTTATGAGGGTGCTTGGAGGAGTTATTAGATTAGAAAGGCTTCTGCTTCCCCAAGATCAAGGACTTCGGTAGACAGCAAGTCTACAACCCAGAGCACTACCTTGTTGTGAGGGAAGGAGGCTGAGACCAAACTGCTAAAAACAGGTTAGAAATCAGCCACAGCCCCACAGCGGGAAGGTCTGCAGAGTGAATTGAGTTGGGTTGTGTAGCACAGGGCTTTCCAGTGTAGGAAAGAAACATCTGAAGGTTTTTAAAGGCTTGTGTGGTGGGGCAGGCTGAAATAAAGGTTGACCCCACCATGCAAGAACTAAGAGGTTCCCAGTGAAACAGTCAGACCATCAGCATAACTCAAGCCAAGGGAGCCTTTTTTCACAAAGTCCCAGATTCACCAGAGGAACTTTTTGTCTCAGGATATTAGGTATTCATAAATCTGCAAAAGAGCTGGCTATTTTCATCGTCCATCTGTAATTCTGAAACACACATAACCCGCTGCTCCATCTCCAGTTAGGCAAATCTGGCTGGGTTTAGAGTTGACATTTCCAGACATTTGGGGATATTCAGTTCAGGAAAACAGAGTTTATTCAGGAAAAGGCATTTCCCTCCCTCACTCCTTCCACTTGCTTTGAATTCTGCCTAGTGAGATAATTACTGATTGCTTCAGTGGCTGAAGTCAAGAGGCACACAAGAAACAGCAGTGAAGGAATGGTACTGAGCACCGATAAATACCCAGAACAACACTGCTGTGTGCAGGGCCAGGCCAGCCCAGGGGATTGACCTCTTATTTTATGTTTCAGCCATTGCCTACTGGAAATGTGCTCATGCCTTACAAAGTGGAGGAGATCCTCTCTTCAATGCTGAAGGAAGTGTTTTAATTCACCTCTGGACAGCTTGTCTCTGATGAAGTCTCTACCCCTTCTGCATCCTGGGGGATGAGGGGATTGAGAGCAGCCCTGCGGAGAAGGGCTTGGGGGTACTGGTGGATGAAAAGCTGGACAAGAGCCAGCAGTGTGCGCTTGCAGCCCAGAAGGCCAACCCTGTCCTGGGCTGCATCCCCAGCAGCGTGGCCAGCAGGTCGAGGGAGGGGATTCTGCCCCTCTGCTCTGCTCTGCTGAGACCCCACCTGGAGCCCTGCGTCCAGCTCTGGAGCCCTCAGCACAAGAAGGACATGGAGCTGTTGGAGCGGGTCCAGAGGAGGCCACAAAAATGCTCCGAGGGCTGGAGCCCCTCTGCTACGAGGACAGGCTGAGAGAGTTGGGGCTGTTCAGCCTGGAGAAGAGAAGGCTGCGGGGAGACCTTAGTGCGGCCTTGCAGTGCTTCAAGGGGGCCTAGAGGAAAGATGGGGACAGGCTTTTTAGCAAGGCCTGTGGTGACAGGACAAGGGGTGATGGGTTTAAACTAAAGGAGGGGAGATTTAGGCTGGATATAAGGAAGAAAGTTTTTACACTGAGGGTGGTGAAGCCCTGGCACAGGTTGCCCAGAGAGGTGGTGGAGGCCCCATCCCTGGAAACATTCCAGGTGAGGTTGGACGGGGCTCTGAGCAACCTGATCTGGTTAAAGATGTCCCTGCTCACTGCAGGGGGGTTGGACTGGATGGCCTCTAAAGGTCCCTTCCAACCCAAAGCATTCTATGATTCTATGATTCTATGATATACAAATTTCATAGGAAATTTTCTCGAAAGGCAAGGTCTGGTTGTTCCAGACTAACACCATCTTTGCTGCCTTAATGCACTTTGTAAATCCTTACCTGGAATGGAAAAGATAGGAAATCCATTACAGCTCCATTTCCTTATCTCCAAGCTTTCTCTAGTCTTTCACCTGAAGCTGGGTCTGCCCAAGCTCCTTACGTGCATTTTCTCTGTTTAGATCCACATCCTTCTCTGTGCTTTGCTTACATATGCCGTCCTCCAAGCAGACTCAACGTGGCTTTCATCACGTATCGCAGTGTGTCCTTTCCTCTCCCAGGGCATCAGCTCACCAAATTTTTGCCAGAGTTGGATACCTGAAAATGGGAAATGACAGGATAGGCAGAAAATTGGACAAGAGAATTAGGGACATGAATGAAGAGCACTCAGAGGTTGAAGCTCAGTAACATAAAAGCAAATTTGTTTGGGGAGGTACAAAGGAGAACATCTCGGTATTTCTCAGCAAGGGTACTTGGTGCAGCTAGAAGGAGGACAATTCTTTTCATTTGTCCCTGAAGCAGTCGAAGAAAGTTAAGTTGCTTACTTAGTTTAATTTCCAGCAAGGGTTGCTGACATTAGGAAAATTGTCCTCACATCCAGGCTGTGAAACACTGGAGGAGCCTCTTTGGAAAATAGTAGCATCTTTTTACTGGGACGGGTTAGCATATCTGCTCACATCTGCACAGACACCAATATTAATTCAACGGACCCTATCTCATGTGCACAGGCAATCACATGGAGTCACTGTGACATTCCCTGGGGTTTCTGGCTATCGGCCACATTCTGCTCTGCCTGGGCTGGTGGATGGCCAGAAAACTGGAGGGCTACCCAAAATGGCAAAGCATCCCGAGTAGCAGTATTTTCCCCACAGCAACAGAGACTGTAGCTCATTTGCGGAGAGCTCTAGTGGGTGCATGGTACGAGGCAGTGGGATAAGATCTTCTCCTGGCCTGTGTTATCTGGATCCTCTGGTTCCTTGAGGATACCCAAGGACCCTGAGATCCTCCAGGATCTGCTGGGACTATGAGAACGGCGCTAGACATCTCAGTGTCTTCCCATGATTTGATTCACACTGGATGCGTTGACCTAGAGAGAAACTGTACGTCTGCAGCAGAGCACGTCAGATAACAGCCCTGTGGGCAAGGCTCTTCCCTGGCCCTTGCGTGAAACCAGCTCCGCCACAGCCTGCTCACAGGCCACGTCGCTGACCCCTTCTGTGCCTTAGCTCCCTCCCTGTGAAATAAGAAGGAGGATGTCCCTTTTCTCATCCCCTTCTCTTGTCCCCACAGCCTGTGGGGTTTTCAGGTGGGGAATGTTTCCTGCTGCCTTTGTGTGTCGGGTGCTGTGCTTCAGTCTTGCCTGAGACAGTGCTGCTGCAGTCGCTGCTGTTACTATTACTGCCTTGTGCATGTGGTTTGGGTGAAGGAAAAAGTTTAACCCTTCCACCTCCACCTGAAAAGCAGCCACTTTTAGCGGAAAGTTGCAGGTTTTACGCTGGAGTGTCTGATGGGAACAGGGGAGGACCATGGGCATTGCAAACTGAAGGCTGGTAGCAGGTAAGTAGGCAGGTGGTAATGGCTCTGTGCTGGCCAAGGATTGGTCTCTTCCCTGCCTAAACAAGGGCATCCATGCGGTGTCAAGCCCTGTGCTTACCATCTGCTGTGGAAATGCTCCCTTGGTGAGTGGCCTCTCCTGCTTTTCTATCCCTTCTCATCATGGAGGCATGGAGCAGGGTGAACCAGAGATGATTTCCCTTAGGGCCACAAAAATGCTCCGAGGGCTGGAGCCCCTCTGCTACGAGGACAGGCTGAGAGAGTTGGGGCTGTTCAGCCTGGAGAAGAGAAGGCTGCGGGGAGACCTTAGTGCGGCCTTGCAGTGCTTCAAGGGGGCCTAGAGGAAAGATGGGGACAGGCTTTTTAGCAAGGCCTGTGGTGACAGGACAAGGGGTGATGGGTTTAAACTAAAGGAGGGGAGATTTAGGCTGGATATAAGGAAGAAATTTTTTACACTGAGGGTGGTGAAGCACTGGCACAGGTTGCCCAGAGAGGTGGTGGAGGCCCCATCCCTGGAAACATTGCAGGTCAGGTTGGACGGGGCTCTGAGCAACCTGATCTGGTTAAAGATGTCCCTGCTCACTGCAGGGGGGTTGGACTGGATGGCCTCTAAAGGTCCCTTCCAACCCAAAGCATTCTATGATTCTATGATTCTATGATTCTATATTTCCTGAAGAGGAACAAGGCCACAGGCAGCAGATGCTCCCTTATGCACCCCTGCTACTGTGTCTGGATCCCGCTTCAGTTCTTCTTCCCACACCGGGGATATCAGAGCTGGTTCCCATCACGTGTAAGATGGAGGACACCAAGAGGGCATCATGTCTGCATTGCACAACTGGCCCTAAACATGCAAACCTAGAACATCTCCGCTCCATCAGACCTCAACACAGCCCTTGCTTTGCAAGGGAGCACAGAACCTGCACCGCTGTGGCTTTGCAGTCTCCTCCACTGCAGAAGGCAAGGGGTAGAGATGTTCTCGGTGTGGCCATCAGCAGATAGCGTTGCCATATTGCGGGGCCAAAAAACGCCTCCACAGACAGTTCTGCCCCATGGCAGCCAGGAGAAGGGCCTCTGTGCAGAGGTTTGATTTTCCTGGGGAAGCAGAGAATCAAGTGGTAAAAAGTGTTTTTTCTTGTTTGGGCAATTGGGCTCTTTCAGTTGCTTTTTTTTTTTTTTCCTTTCTTTTTTCCTGAGCAATAGCACAGCCACTGCCTGCATACTAAGCACCCTGCAGCACTCTAATTATCTTAGCAGAGCACGCAGCCCTGCTTTTGCTGATGACTGGAGGGAACCACTGGGAAGGCAGACCGAGGTTAGGGACAGACAGTGGGCAATGGGAACGGGATGCAGCAGCCTACCCACCAGGTGAAGCCTGAAATCCCCCACCAGCGTTGGATGGAGGGCTGGGAGTGAATAGTCGTGCTGGAAACAGGAGGATCTTGCCCTGGGTCTACCCCAATCTGCCTGGAGGCCTTGATTACCCACTGAGAGGTTGTGAGTTTCTCCCACCATGTGGTGGGTGAGGCTGTGATGGTGGCAGCAGGCAGTGGAGCCTCTCCTGCAGGGCTATGGATCAGTCCCACATCCCACCAGTCGTACACCATTAAGTGGAGGCTCTTGAATGCTGAGGGCTGGGACATGAGAAGCCAGGAGGACTGAGCTGAGCAATGGACCACCACTTATTGATGGTGTCCTGTGTGAGCTGTCCTATGGAAATGATCTGCCTGTTTTCAGGAACAACATGGACCTCCAAAACACCCAAGGGCACATGTATTGTGGAGCTCTGGGAGAAGCATCCAGGAGCCTCTGGTAGGGAAATGTCTTATCAGGTTGTCAGGTGAAAAATAAGTAAAATAGGGCCATTCTCTTCCCTCTTACCCGTTATTCAGCAAAGGCAAACTGGATTTCTGCAGTGATTGTTTCTCATTTAATCTGTCTTGGTTCCTAAAGCTTTAATTAAGGCCCTACTGGGGTCTCAGAGGATGCTCACAGAAAGTCACCTCAGAAGAGGCCTAATGAATTTCCACCTCCAGACAAAGAAAATGCTGAAATGAGGGAACTCAGAGCTGAAATCCCATCAGGTTTCAGCCAAAAGACTAGCCAAGGGAATCCATCTCCATAACAGACTCTGATTGTTACAGGCGTCTGCTGGAGAAAGCCAAGTCCTGTCAGCAAAGGGGCATGGCCAGAGTCCAGTTCTCTGTGATGGATGTCTTTAAAATTAAGAGAACCCCTGGCTGAGGCAGACTCAGATACAACAGATGATGGACTCCGTAGAACAGAGGAATAATTCAAGGCTAGAAAGGACCTTTTAGATCAATCTAATCTGAGCACCTATGTCGCCCCCAGCAGGACATGGTACCAAGTGCTACTTGCATAAACTATGTTGACCTCTCCAAAACTTCCTTCTACATCCGTTTTTGGCTAGGGGACAATCCACTGTCCCTTTGGGGTGAGGAATCCAGTGACTCCTTTTGTAGGTTATTCCAACAGTTAGTCTCAAAATGAATCTTTAAAATTATTTCCCTTTATTTCTCATTTGTGTTTGTCTATGTCCATTTTCCAAGAAGCAGAGACTTTGCTTTAGTGACCAGATGTAAGAGGGACATGAGCAGGATACACTGCAGTGTTGTATCCTATTCACTTGTCCATTTAAAGGTATGATTCCCCAAATTTTCTGCCATCTGCAGCTTTGATTATGATAATTAAGTCTTGGAGGAACTTTAAGATATGTTCCCCCACAGTGCCCAGCCTCAACCCTGCCTGGGCAGTTCCAGATTGATGTGCGTCTAATCTTCTATGAGATTCCTCCAGTCCCTCCCAGATCATCTAGCTCAGTGTCACATTAGGAAATGTCTCCCAGTTCTTCATTTGAACCTCCCTCAATTTTACAGTAGAGCTTCATGACTTACTCCATGGAGAAAAGTGTATTTCTTTCCCCTCTGTGCTAGCCTTCTACAGATTGAAAGGTGGTGACATGCCCCCTCCTCAATGGACAAGACATTCTTACTTCTTCCACCTTTCCTCATGAAGAGGGAGCCCTGCGATCACTCTTCTCTCAATTTTCTCAATGGGTCCATCTAAATGTCATAACTAAGCTGAAGGCCTCCCATCGTTCCATCGAGTAGAAGAATTGCATTGAGATTAAGTAGCGACAAACAAGGCTGTTGTAGTCAATCTCCCCTCCATGGAGGCATCAGAAGGTTGTGCTGTCATCTAAAATGCCTCTAACCATTTTAAAACCCAAAGAGATACATATTTTCATCTTCGTAACCAGCCTTGCATGATGCATCCAAGCTACTGTTTATTACCCTGGCAAGAGCAATCTACTGCAGTCACAACAAATGTGAAACAGACCGTCTTTTCTTTTCTTTCTTCTTTTTTTCTTTTTTGTTTTCACTTTTTTCCTTTCCTTTTTTTCCTTTTCATAAAAGCAATAAGCCCTGAATAATCTCAACATCACCATTGGCTTTATTGGTTAATCAAAAGCCTTTTTTTCCCTTCTGAACCTAAGCCAAGCTCTTAACTTCATATTTAATGGGCAGATATTTTCTCCAAATGCTCTTTTTTCATTCTCATAAGCTAACTGTGCTATGGATAATGGCTTCTTTTTCCTGTTGAAGTGGGCTCTTTATCTACCTATAGGTTCCAGCTGACTTAAATCCCTCTTTTTCAAGATGTGTAGACAGCCAATATCCCTAAGCAGGAGACAGCCCGCATCTGTCCTCGAGACCTCTCCCCTGGCTCTCACTGGGTTTTTTTACCCTAGTGCATATGAGAAAATTGACATTCTTGCCTGTATATAATCATATATCTCTCTATATATATCTATCTGTCTATATCTTCTGCTTAAGTCCTGGTGAATATCCACCACCAGGTCTGTAGAGCCCTCACACTACCAAGCTCCATCCTTCTTGCTAAGGAGTGGACACCTGAAATGACCCATCTGCCACTTCAGCATGGGCACCAGCATCACGGTGGGTGGGTTCACACTGGCTGCCAACACCACAGGGCAGGTTCCTGCTGCAGCATTTTAGAACAGAGCAGGATGAAACAGAAGTGTCAGGGAAGAGCTCTTCTGGATAGACCTTCCCAGCAGACAAGATCTTACCCCAGTCTGTGCTGGGCATGGAGTTATCAGGAGGAAGGGGCTGGCTAAGGGCCCTTCATGCAACTCCAAGTGCTTGGACCTCATTCAGCTCCTTGCACTAGTTCCTTTTACTCTTTCCTCTCACTGTCCAGCCAAAGCCACCCACGCATCTGTCAACACATGTAAGAAAAATCACTGGGACCTTCTTAGCAAGAGAATCCTAATGATAGATCCACCAGTCTGGAGACCAGTGTCACTGCTCTGCCATCTGGATAGAGAGTATCAGCCCCCAAACCTTCTTCCAGCTTGATCTGGCTGAATCACATCTTGGGTAGTCTAGGCTCCAAACTGTCTGACTCAGGCTTTCACAGGCAAGCAAGCAACAAGAATATCAGCGCTTTAGGTTGCTTCAGAAGCACTCGCCTTCTGCAAAAAAGCACTTCATAAATGAATGTTTTTCACTCTCAGCTTAGACTATTTTTTTCATCTCCCGTGCTTGTGTTTTTCTGAGCTCATTACTGGCTTGGCTGTTAATCCTTTCCACAACTCTATCCCTCATCTTCAGGGGCAGTTTAGCAGTCCCTCTGACTGTGAAAGGTCCTTCAGATCTGGGATCACAAAGCATTAATTATGGATCTGCAGTATCAACTCTGCGCCGCTTGCCACATTCGCAAGCTGCAAGAAATCAATGGGCAGTTTGTGACAACTGCTGGCTGTGATTTAAGGCTCCTTCACAAGGAGGATTCAGGAAACCTCTGCGTGTCTTTTGGGAGAGAGGTCTGGTGCATGGGAGGTCACCGATGGCTTGTGGCACCATTATTTGGAGGGGAAGGGCTGGCTTTCCACTAACCAGCTCAGTTCACCTCTGATGCAGTTGTGGGGTTGTCTCTGCACTTGAGCATCCAGGGACAAGCAAACCCTTGGAGCTGACCCTGGGCAGCAGCATCCTGGCCCTGTGAAAGCGTGGTTTCACAAAACCAGCAGAACTTGTCTAAAACCTTTTTGACCTTGCCCCTTCCTCACTTACACCACATCCTTGGTGTCAGTCTGGGTCTTGCACAAAACCTCAGCTTGTCAGTTCAGCTCTCCAAAGAGGAATAAAATAAACCCAACCAAAAAAATCCTGGCTTTCTACTGGGTTCATGTCTTGAACTGGTTCAGCACAGGGCCAGGCAACCATCCACAACAAATCAGGGGGAAGTAAATCTGTAGACATATTTTATTGATTTAAGGTAGTTCTGTTCCAGCGCTGCCTGGAGTCCCCAGGCAGCCCATCCTGCATTGTGCTAGGTGCTGCCCAAACCCTTCCCAAAATCCAGCCCCAGCTCTCCAAGGGAGCTCACAGTCTTCACAGATAATACTGGAAAAGGTTTTACAGCACTTGCATGGCCAGGTAAGAAACTAATGGTAAAGGCAGGACAAGAAATCAAGTCTCCTATGTTCCCAGCATCCTCCTCCTCCTCCCTAGGCCGGCTGACACCGGGTCCCATCACTGTACCAGCCAACAGACCTGTGCAGCAGGACAGTGGAGGAAGATGCTCTATGGGGTCTGGCCCAGTGCTGCTACCCAAAAGAGAGCTGTTACCCATGGACACTGCAGAAGATGTAAACCTTCAGGGACCTGTGTTCGACTGTGAGTAGATATCGAAGTTAGACCAAAAACAGAGGGTCTTGCTGCCCTCTCCTGCTGCAAGCAAGCACCCACCTTTCTCCTTGACAAAGCAAAGGTGCAGGTGAAGCAGGGTCTTGGTCCCAGGTGTCCACCTCCCTTAGCTGTGGAGCTCCCAAATGTGACATTTCGCCATGGCCTGCTCCAGACAAAGCCACCCACTGCCTTATGCTCAGCAGCTGGCAAAAAGCATGGCCCAAGCAACAGGAACCCCTTAGGCACATCCTGAAAAAGGGGGAAAATCCCCTGCGAAAAGCTCCGTTTGACGGAACCTTTGCTTGAAGCAAGGAAGCAGGGTCCCATCTTCTGTCCAGTGCTGGCTTTCTCCTCACCTCAGCTTTGTAGCGTGGTCCTTGGGACAGGTTCCATGTCCTCCTGAGCGTTGCCAGTCGATGTGCCCCAGGGAAGGGTCAGGATCTTTGAGGAAGAGGCTGAATTTCTCGGTGGGGGAAGCCACCACCTTGTTCCTCGCTATGCTCTGCTGCAGCACGTTGCTGCCATCGTGAGTTCAGAGGCAGAGGCTGTTTGTGGGGAACAGAGACACCAAGGTACCTGTGGAAAGGTGCTAAATGAGTCCCTGGAGCAGGGAGGGGGCAAGCACTTCACTTCATCCATGGGGTCTTGCAGAAGTAGGTGGGGGGCTGCAAAAAGAGCCTTGCCCTAAATCCAAAGGAGTGCAGAGAGGAAGGTCTGCCAGTCAGTTTTGCCTGTGTCCTCTCTAACGCAGGCTCTGAGCCACCATGGCTTGATTAAAATGTCCCAAGAAAAAATGGAGGCTGTCCCACAGTCCAGTAGAAACCTCTAGGGTGACACTGCTCTGGCATCCCACTGTTTCTCCAAACACTCTTGCCCTGCCCTTGGGGAGGGGAAAATCCCTGTGAGGAAGAGTCTTCCCAGACCTTCCTCTGTCCTTGCGTTGCCCTGCTTGGTTCTCTCTGGTCTCATCTCATAAACCAAATCCTCCAGGCCACTCGCACACGTTTGGTTCTCTTCTCCACCGTCCTCTCCTGTTCATCATTATCCCTCCCTCTGAGGACAGTGTCTGTGGTGAAGCACAACGGTCCAGCTACCGTGGTGGAATCCAGAGTCTCTGAAAGAGCAATGTATCATGAAGTCCCCTGATTTAAAAGACCTTTGGACTAGGCACAGCAGTGCCATGTTTGTAACAGTGAGCTGGAAAGGAAATCAGAAAAGCCTGGAGTATTTGTTTCTCCTTTTAATAACATTATTTTCATATCTGTGATTTTTTTTTTCCTTGCCTTTTTAATCCTGAGGAAGAGCAGGATATTATCAAGCTTTGGTTTGGAGGAACGTTCTCCTGGAAGGCCAAAGGCAGAAGCTCCTGGTGCCTGCATAGCTGTTAACTCAAAGAGCCAGTGTGCTGGATTTGTAGCAAAAGTGCTTCTCCTCCCAACCATTCAGCAGGCATTTCAGTTACATGCAGGTAAATGAAGAGTGCAAATTAAACCAGGGCTAAGAAAAATTCTCCATCCCTAAATATTAGTCCCTTCACACTTCTCAGTGTTCAATATCGCAGCCCCATCAGTTTTCCAGTCACCCGTGGTATCTTCCAGGAGTATGAGACACATACAAACAGGACAGGAGAGATGAAAATTATTCCTAATGCAACAGGCAAATGGGGAGAAAATCATAACCTTTCACATCAGTCTCAGACACCGTAAGAAAGCTGCAAAAAGGATTTAATTTCTACTTTTCCTTCAGAAACAGCCCTTAAACATAAGCACTACCTGTGCTGATTTACCTGGGAACATCAATTAAGCACACTGATTTGCTGTTTACCTATTAATCTAATTAATTCATTAGACAGAAGGGTTTTATTGAGGGAGCCTTGGGAGGTTCAGTATAGATAAGTCTGGAAAAGCTCAAATGCATTAAGAACATGCTACCTATGTTCAGCAGATAGCTGTTGAACAAAAGCCTCTAACCGAAGAGCAGATCCTGACACCAGCACAAGAGTGGGTCTGGTATCATCCCGTGGCTCTGCAGGGAAGTGAGCATTTCTGCCTGAGCCACGAAAGGTTTCATGGGGTCTACCTTTCCCCTTCTCACTTGAATAGTCACTATTTCCCTATGGAGAGCTCCAAGTAAAACACCACTCTCGTTCCTACCAGAGCATCATCTCTGGGGTCACTTTTCCTAGGACACTTGAGCTTAAAGGCAATACTGCCAGCTCTGATGGCTGGTGACTCTTGTGGCTTTCTGAAAGTCTCTGCTTCGGGAGTCATGTGAATATGTTCAGACTTTCAGATTTTCTGTATTTCTTTTCATGTTTCTGGCTCTTGTGGTTATGGTGAAAGGCTGGAAATGTCAACGTTTATTCATTAAGGGTTAGTTGTTAACTACTGATAATTTGTTGGGTTCTGGAGGAAAGGATGCTGAGCGCTTCCTCTCCTTTAGCTGTAAATCCTGCAGAGTAGCTGCTCTCGCCAAAATCACAGCGCTTCACTCAGTTCCTTCCCTCCCACACGTGAGACCACAGGTCCACTCCCACGAAGCAGTTCCCAGCCAGGGAATCCAGGATCAGCTCCCTCAGGTCCCATGACAAGAAAATTGCCTGCCTGGAAGCATTAGGGCTTCTTTGATCACAGCAGCCCAGCATCCTTCTCCCGCCCTGGACAAAACACCTGGAAAAATATTGCTGCTAATACAACATGGATCTAGTCCCCCAGCTGTGTCCGACATGGGGTCCCAGAGCAGGAAAGAGGCTCCCACATTTGTAGGTGGGAAGTGGGAGGTAGGGGACAGGGGTGTGGGGATGTGTGTGTGTGTGTCCCACTCAGGGCATGAGACTCGACCGTCTTTGAAAGTCAACCCGAGCAGTTGTTTAGCTCAAGCAGCCAATTTTTCACTGCCGCTTGCACTTTCATAGAGTGTTTGGTCTGTCTCGGCAGAGAGCTTTTATTGCTGAGATGGTTACTTCAGCCTTGTCTCAATTTGCTTTTAGACTAACAAGCAATGTAGCTGCAAATTAAAAAGACGGAAAACAACAATAACCAAAGCTCTGCCTTTCTCCCCATCCCTCCTCCCCTCGAAGAGGACGCTGAAAGATTGAAAAGTGAGTCATTTAAAGATCATTCTAGGTCACGAAGACCTTTTCCTAATGCACTGCGAATAGAGGAAGGAAGGCTTTGTGATTGCAGCACTGGGCTGGGACTTGGGTTCAGATCCCCGCTTGGCTACAGGCTCGCAGCATATTTTGCATCTATTAATTACAGAACTCCGGGGGATTAATTTTTACAAAACGGATAAATGATTCCACTCTTTTCTGATTTGCTGCTCTATTTAGATGGTCATTTCCTTTGGGCACAGATTGTCTTTCTGGGGAGAGTACAACACCAAGTACCCATGCTACACCCATCAGCAGGCAGTAATGAATAGCGTCAACTGAACTACAAGAGCATAACACACCACTCCCTGGCCCACAACCACCATCCTTTATAATTTCAGCCAAAAGAAATTTCGCTTTTTGGCATTAGCCATTTCCAACCGCGATCACACTGTTTGTAACTGGGATGGTTGAACTGCTTGTAGGAATGGCTCTTTTCTGAAGGAGCACAATCATGGTATCTAAAGGAGGACCATGCTTTGAGCACAGAATCTGTTCTTCAGGTTGGAAACAGAAATTACGAGCTCAAACAAAAACTCGGTTGGGATCAATTTTAGTAGAAAATGGAGACAAACTGAAGCTACAAATCCTGAGTTCAAGCTAGCTTTCCATCCCTGCAGAGCCAAGCAATGTGTTTTGGCCCAAACAGTGATGACCAAGGGAACATCACGACGGCAGCTGAACATGAGATGGGTGTGAGCTGGACGGAGGAAGTACGACTACTTAGGAAAACATGAAAGGGGTTAACAGGTTAATGGGCAACAGTGTGGAGTAAAAATATTAGGTGGCTGGGAAAAGCTCCCTAAACAGTCTCTTGGATACATGACTGTTTTCAAAGGGAAATGCTGGAAGCAGCTGTTCCTGGAGATATTTTCAACATCAGGGAGGCCAAATGCTATGGGGCATGCTGAAGGGAAGATTTGCATTAGCGGGAAGGGACAGCTCTTTCCCATGTGTTATTTATCTGCTTTGCTCCTCTCCCACTAACATTTTCTCCCCTTCTTGGCTTTGAATGCCGCAACACAGCAGATACCCTGCTGTGTAGAGAAATCTCCCCAAGGAGATGCGTTTCACAACCCTCTACATCCCTCAGAAGTGGTGTTTCCAGAGCTGAGGCACTATGCTGAGCATCAGGACAGTATAACTCTCGGGCTGGGCCGTGGTGGTTGCTATTGGATCTACAACCTCAGAAGTTCTCCATACTCTAGAAAAGGCCAGAGAAGTTGAAGAAATAGCTTCCTCTGAATGGGATGCTGATAATAATGTGTGAGAGCTTCTGGCCTCCCATAGAAAGGGAAAACTGTGAGAACAGAAAGCATCTCCTGCGAAGCTTCGCCGCTTCTTGTGTACACTCACTGTACAACAACCAGTGCTGTGCATCAAACGCACCCTCTTCAGCATCTCCTCTTGGAAAGAGATGACGGGTTTTTGAACCCTGACTAACTTCTTGCGTCACGAAGAAGGAGCATCTTCACTTTTCTGGTGGGTAAACTGAGATACAGAGCACTTAACTCATGTCTGAGACAGCTTCACCCTCTACCCAGATCTCAACAACAAATAGGATCAGCGAACAACAGAGCTTAAAGAGATTTGGCAAGATCACCTAAACCATTCCCTCTGCTCAAAGCCAAGACCCTCTCTACCCCCGTTGTTCCCAGCTAACATCAATACCAGTTGCTTATTTTTTAAAAAGCCCCAGTGTTAAAAGCCCTCAATTCTTCTGCATTTTCTTCCCCTATTCCTGGGTTTTAATTAAGTCAGATGAGCAGCAGGTACATTCCCTCTCATCTTTGGTTTTCTCTCTTCTTCTTGAGGATAGAAAAAAACCAGGGAGAGACGTAGGATTTTTTAATTGTCCAAAGATGCCACTGACAAATTGGTTAGTTGTTACCGACTCTCAGTTTCACTGCTGTTGTTTTTTCCTATAAAACAAAGGGCCATGCCGGAGGAATACTTATGAGCCTGTACAACGGGGAAATGGCTTGTAAAAGTATCTACAGCAAAGCGCACCACAGACATGTCTATTTGCTAAGGAGCAGGACCAAGTTACTGAATCTCGGGAGCCACTGATGTATGCAGTAATAGCGTGAAATCAAGCTCCAGAATAAAATGTGCAGTCAGGCAGAGACCCGAATGAAATGCCATTGCGGGATACAAATGAAAAATTATCAAAGGATAAAATGAAACCCATCAAAATACAATGTCCTTCAGTTTGTTGTTTTTATTCTAATTCAGAAACATTTGGGTTTTCATCTCCAGCCAGGCCCTAAACAGAGGCAGACTTGTATGTTGTATTTCAACCATTCTTTCCTCACTCTTTTATTCTTCTAGTTTTTCCTTTTAATTCAGTTTTTTAAAGTGAATCCAAAAAAGAAAAAAAAAAAATTCCTCCTTTGCTTCTAATCCGAGCAGTTTGCCCTTTGCCTGCAGGCTCAGCCCTCAAACCCCTACCCATATTCAGACCACGCTCTCTGACCTCCTACGTTGCATGTCCCGATAGCTTCACCTTGAGCATCCTTGTGTTAAGCACAGAGCCTGGGCTGGGACAAGAGGATCTGTATAAGAAAGTTATCCAGGTTTTCTTTCCCAAGAGGAGAATCCACCTGGTCCCTATTCTTTCCCTTCTCCTCTGCCCTCCATTGGTAAATTGTTTGAAAGAGTAATTGCCCCAGTTTTAAACACTTACATGTGTTTCTCCTTTTGCAGTGGATGCCAGCTGCACGGATCTTATTACATTTTTGCTTGCTGAATGACCGAGCTCTTTGCTCTAAGAAATCGCTTCTCGAAGGGACTCGCAGAGAGGAATGTGGTTGCTTTTTAACCCATTCTGCAGTGATTAGACTGAATTCTTTATTGAAGCACAGGATTTCCAGGACTGGGGACCAGTCTTGTATCACTAGGAGACACCGCCAGCTGACACCCCGGGGCAAGGAGGGCAGAGTTAGTTGCGTTGTACTGACAGAGATGGCAAATTATTTGCTAGAGGTGATTTAACTAACCGAGCGCATTCCGATTATGCAGATGTCCTTCTCCCTGCCTGTACACCATCTGGGATGCAGGCTTGGTGCAAGCCACACTTGAAATGGTGGCAAGCAGCTCCGGCGCCATGGTTTGGCTGCCCTTCATAGGTATTTGGGTCTGTGTCGCAAGTGCTACCTGCTGCACCGGGTTGCACCAGCAGATGCTACCCCTGTGGACGGACAGCCGTGCGTGCTGGCTGGCAGAGGGGTTTTGAGGAGCTGGCCCTGGACACTTGGCTGTGCTGATCTGCTGGGTCAGCAGGAGGCAGCCACCACTTGGGTTTCGCAGAGATGTTTTACATGGGTTCTGGCACCAGGTTTGCATTGGGCATCATAAGATGGGAGGGGACTGAGATCACTTGGGCAGAACCCTGTGACCTCCCAGGGCTGCCAGCAGCTTGGTGGGACATAGCCTGGAACACTGGGTCTCGGTGCAGGCAAAACCAAAGAGATTTGGGGAAAAAAAATCTCTATTGCAGAATGTGGGGAGATTTCCAAGCCTGACTGCTGAGGAAAGCTCAGAAGTACTCTAGTGTTCAGCAGCTTGGCTGTTGGGTGGGATGTTGTCCATCAGACACAGGGAAGCATTAAAAGGATCTGATCAGCACATCTTGGTCTAGCTGTAACTTGGGCCAGTCATGTTACAATTCATCACAGAAAACCATGGGATCACACCTATTGAAGTCAAGGGGTAGAACATGTGGAGTTTTTTCCCATTGAGGCTTTATCCTCAGGGCATCCAGAAACATCATTCCAGAAAGCTCCCAACAGCCACCTTTTTTTAAACGTGCTTCTTTGTATCTTATTTTTTCATAGTCATTTCTTAGCTCTTCTAGCTAACACATTCAGATATTCTGCTCTTTTTGACCACGCAGATCATTTCGAGCACATATTATTGCGTTGCTATGGTTATATTAGTATCGCTTTTGTATTTGGTTCAAACCCAACACCAATTCTTCATACATAAACAAGAGTTCTAACATATAGATATCACAACTGTTTTTTCTAGCCAATGACGAACATCACTTCAACCCTTCTATGTAACCGATCTACCCAAAACTCAATTCACTCCTCTGAACCAAACTTTGTGGTCGGTTAAAATTTAGCTGTTTAACTTTTAGGTAGGTAAAATTAGAGAAAATGAATGCTGGCTGAAGCACTCAAAATAGGATATTTCCAAGAGACCATGCTTTTGCAAGAGTACATAATTGTTCACAGTGGTGAACAATTGTTGCAAAAAGGGCTTTGGGGTCAAACTATTTAAATCCCTTTTGTTTGGGTTGATTTCTTAATGAACACAAGTCCCAGCATAGGATTTTGGAGAAAGAATGTTTTTTGTCAGAGATTCAAAATGCTGTTCCTTCCTGCTAAGGTGAAAATACTCACAGAAAGTAGCTATGAGACTCCTGCAAACATACTCTAACAGAACTCAAGGAAAATGAGACTTGGCAAACCAATTTTGAAGGTTAAAAATTAGTCTTAGAGAAAGATACTCATAAAAAACCAAAACCCTTTAACAGTCAGCCTTAAAATTAAGGGCAGAAAAGCAAATTTTTGAGCACCTGTCTTGTACATCATGTTGGGAAGGGAAAGGAATATGGAAGCCGCACCACTTCTCCGGTTTGTTTCTGTCCAGTTTATGAATTAGCTGTGTCCATCAATCCAACCTGAAAAGGCAAGCAAAATGTTTGCAAAAGCTATATGAATCATGTGAATGGCCTGGAGAGGGAAAAGATATTTCACCCCCCCCAAGGTACTTTGGTGTTCTTACACAAGCAGTAATACTTATTTTACAGCAAGAGAACCAACAGGAATAAAGCAATATGAAGTGCTCCCGAGGGAAAGCACGGTAACTGTATCTGTGAGAACACCATGTCTGTGCTTAGGGGCACGTTAAACAGAAAATGAGAGCCCCTGCCTAACTTCCACACAGGCACAATAATAATAAAAAATATGGAGAAGTGAGCAAAAGGAAGATTATAGTGAAAATAGGAGTCTATCTAACCGATAGGACTGACTGGACCATGAGATATCACAGGTACTAAAGGAAAGGAAAGACATACTGTCAACAGATGCATCAGAGGATACTTCAGAAGTGTGCAAAGCTGGGATGATCTGGGTCAGAGCAGTTATCACTAGTGTGTGAGCAGCCTGCCTGAGATGCACTCAGATCATAGAATCATAGAATCATAGAATGCTTTGGGTTGGAAGGGACCTTTAGAGGCCATCCAGTCCAACCCCCCTGCACTGAGCAGGGACATCTTTAACCAGATCAGGTTGCTCAGAGCCCCGTCCAACCTGACCTGGAATGTTTCCAGGGATGGGGCCTCCACCACCTCTCTGGGCAACCTGTGCCAGTGCTTCACCACCCTCAGTGTAAAAAATGTCTTCCTTCTATCCAGCCTAAATCTCCCCTCCTTTAGTTTAAAACCATCACCCCTTGTCCTGTCACCACAGGCCTTGCTAAAAAGCCTGTCCCCATCTTTCCTCTAGGCCCCCTTGAAGCACTGCAAGGCTGCACTAAGAAGCAATGCTAAAGCACATGGAGGACAGGGAGGTGATTCGAGACAGCCAGCATGGCTTCACCAAGGGCAAGTCCTGCCTGACTAACCTGGTGGCTTTCTATGATGGAGTAACTGCATCAGTGGACAAGGGAAAAGCAATGGATGTCATCTATCTGGACTTCCAAAAAGCCTTCAACATGGTTCCCCACAACATCCTTCTCTCTAAATTGGAGAGATATGGATTTGATGGGTGGACTGGTCGGTGGATAAGGAACTGGTTGGATGGTCGCATCCAGAGGGTAGTGGTCAACGGCTCGATGTCCAAATGGAGACTGGTAACAAGTGGTGTCCCTCAGGGGTCCGTACTGGGACCAGTGCTGTTTAATATTTTCATCAACGACATAGACAGCGAGATCGAGTGCACCCTCAGTGAGTTTACAGATGACACCAAGCTGAGTGGGGCAGCTGACACGCCTGAGGGACGGGATGTCATCCAAAGGGACCTGGACAGGCTGGAGAGGTAGGCCTTTGCAAACCTCATGAGGTCAACCTGCTCTCTGCAACATTACCTCTTTCCTCTAATGCTTGGGTTTTCCATCTAACACTACACACTCACCAGAGTGTGAAGGTCTGAAGACATCATTGGAAAACGATGTCTCAGTATGACACTGTCCCTTGTCACCCTATGGAGACTATGCTCTGGCCTGATTCAGGAGAAATTGAGGGATCTACGGTTGTGATAACACATGACCCAAGGGTGGCCATGGTACAGTGGTGTTAGGTATGTATCTTCAAATCTTCAAATGATGAAAAGTCATGAAGAGCTCTGGGTGGGCAGGAGGGACTCCAAGAGCAGATCTCAGGCTGCAGCGGACAAGCTCAACAGGACACCTATTAAGCATCAAGGCAGGGCTGGATTTGTAGCTGGGTCCCGGAGCAAACTGGTACTGTAGAGTTCAACAGCCATGCCGGACTCAGCCCAGATGCAAAGGGGATTTTGATTACCCAGCAGACCCTGGGAGACAGATGAAGGGAGTCAGATGAAAAATTCTGGTATACACGGTGAGTGGTCATAGACACTGTCAGCAGGAACAGCTTAATGGCAGTTGTTGCCCATCACAAAAACCTTCCTCATTGCCTGGACAGCATCCTTCCATCAGAAACAGGATATCGAAGGGCACCATCTCCCATCTGCCTGCCTGAAGGGAGCTCATTATCTACCAGTTGCTGGGACGTGGTGGTCCCACCACCAGCCTGAGTCCATGAGCAGGGCTATTCCACCCCAGGGTCTTTGGGGAGTGACTCTTGAGGCTCCTGGGGACTTCTTTTCGTGCTTGGGACTGGTATAGTGCAAAATCTCAGCACCTCTTCTCTTCTATCATTCCAGCTCTGGGGTGTTCACCACCACCACCTGCCACCCCAGCCTCCCTGGAGACCCTCTTTTGGGACCAAAATAGGGGGAATTGCTGCAGGAGGCATGGTCAAGGCAGTGCTGCTTTCTTCCTTCCCCCATCTCCCCCTCCTCCTTCACAGTCGCAAATGCATGCACACACGTTTGCCTGATGCATGGGCTTCTCCTGCCCTCAGCTGGCTGCACACCGCAATGCAAAGTGCCCAGTTTGCAAAATCACACCGAGTCTCAAAGTCAGCTCGGTTTGAATGGAAGAGGAGCCTTCACCTCTGCAACACTCAAGGACGGTTTGATGCAGTCCCTATCTCCAGCCTTGGTTAATGGAGGCACAGCTAGTGTGGGGAGCATGAGAAAGGCTGAGCTGGGGCTCAGCGAGGGGCTCTCCATGATGATCTACGTTAGCTCTTGATTATGGATTTACAGTTAGCAGGGAAAACATTGGAAACGTGGAGTGAACTTATAAGACAGAGGTCTGATCTGTAAAACTTTGATGGTAAACAGAGGGGAAAGAGTGATTTGCCCTTCGTAAGGGTGGTGTGTTGTGTGGGCTCCCAGGACATGGGGCACTAAACTGTGTGGGATCAACTCATGGTCAAGTGGAAGGGGAAAAGTCATTCCACAAAACGTGATATTTAATAAGGTGAGTTACTCTGGCATTGCAATATTACTCAGACATTAATACATTTACAGCAATGATCTTATTTAATGTCTCTATGATGACATTAAATGATGGACATTAATTAAATGATGACATTAATTGATGACATGGGACTTAGAGGACATGGTGTCACCCCCCAGGCTGGTTTTGGGTCCACATTTAAATTAGTTTAATGATTAAAAAGTTTCTTAAAGGTAGGCTTTTTGGAGCCATTCCCCAGGAAAATGGAGGTGTCTTTCACGTGGGTTCTGCCATGCTGGGTTGTTCAGAGAACTTGCTAACTTAGGTTTTCCCAATAAAGCTTTGCATGGGTTGTTTAGTGAAAGGAACCAAATAAACTCAACAAAGTCAAAAATCAATATCAATAATTACAACATCTTCAAACAACCCCCTCAGGATTCATTTGTTTTCCTCCCAGATCTTGGGGCAAAACTTCTCCCCATGCCTCAGTTTCCCTCACCTGTGAAATGAAGACATTATTATGCTTCTCTTATCAGCATACCTGGGTAACCAGTGGAGACCAGATCCCTTCAAGTTGCTGCTCGTTAGCTGGAGAACCACAGCACAAGTCTTCATGTCTGCTGGGGAGGGGGTGCAAGAAAGACCTTTGGGATAGGGAGATGAAATTACAAATGGTTGCTCAAAGTCACAGCCTCTGGCTGCTGCTCCTGGTGTTCTGGGTCATGACCAGTTCCCATTAGACCTTCGGGTGTGTTGGTGTGGGCATTCCTCTGCCTACCTGGGGTCACACTGGCTGAGAAAACAGTCACACTACCCCCCAGTTGTGCTGAAAGCACTTCTTAGTAAGGGGTCCTAGAATCTGGGACATGCATAAAATAATGTATTCCTAGAACAATATAGGTTGGAAGGAACCTCTCAAGGTCTCTGGCTCAAAGCCTGGGCAGCTTTAGAGGTACACTGGCTTGCTCAGGGCCCCATGCAGTCAAGTCCTGAGTATCTTCAAGAATGGAGTTTCCATAAGTAACTTGGGCCCCCAAGCCAGGGTTTGAGCACCCTCATTTTGAATTTACTTTTCCTAATATCTCATCAGAATGTTCCAACTTGTCTTCACTCCCTCTTGTCCTATTGCTGTGCATCTTGAAGGAAAATCATCTTCTCCACAGGCTCCCATTAGGTATCTGCAGACAGCAATGAGGTCTCCCCTGTGTCTTCTCCTCTGCAGGATCAGCAGACCCAGCTTTCAGCCTCTCTTCGTATGTCATGTGCTCCAGGACCCTGAATATCTTGGTGACTCCTGCTGGACCTACTTACTGCAGGTCATCAGTGTTTTTCTTGCACTGGGGAGCCCAAACTGGACACGGTATCCAGATGCAGAGGGAAGGGAAGGGAAGGGAAGGGAAGGGAAGGGAAGGGAAGGGAAGGGAAGGGTCACTTTTCTCAACCTGCTGGTTGCCCTCTTGCTAACACAGCCCAGCAAATTCAGGTGATACCTGTGCAGGAAATAGAAGATGGATTCATTCACTATTTTTTCAAACTGTTTACAAGACCTACCCCCAGGGCTCAGGCCATGTGATAGCATCTCTCAAAGGCAAAGGACAGAAACCCGCACACACTCACCTCTGCGACAAACTCAGCCATGTGCTCCCCGCAGGAGGGATGCTAGCGTGGACGTGCTGCTCGCTATCAGAGACACGGAGTTTCCCCATTGCCCTCTCGTGGTGCGAAAAGCAGTCTGCACTCGTGCAGGAAGGACCTGGCAATGGCGAGGTGACTCTTTGTCTATAGATGGGGCTAGGACCTCACGGACACAGCATCTGTCTCTACAGTCGTGTCTGTCCCACACATAACCTGAAGTTGTTTCAGGTCCTGCCATGGGTTCAGGCTCTTCAAATATGCTGCCAAACCTCTTGAATCCACTCAAACAGTCATGGGTGGCCTTTGTCTCACCAGATTTTAAGGGGCGGGGGGTTAAGCTCACAAATAGAGACATAAGTGTGTGTGTGTCTACTTAGAGGCATCTCCACATGAGTTGGTAACTGAGCTCCCATTACAGCCTCTGAAAAATCAGTGACTCAGTAGGGTCAAGAGAGACTCAGCTGGTCAAATGTAGGTGTTAAGGGTGAGCTCAGTCCTCCCCATTCCCACCACCTGCATTGACTGGACCTCCCCTGGCAGTAATGCGAGATCATACTCTGATTACATGGAGACACCCTGATGGTGAGCATGGAGACACCAAGAGCATCTTCATCTGTGAGCTGTATCTCAACCACAGGCTATAAACATTGTTTAGGCAACTGAATCAACTCTCTGGTATCCTTTGAGATGCCCTAGCATATCCAAAAACATTTCCTTGGGTCTAATGGATATAACACAGGACCTACAGGAGCCTTGCACGCTTCTGAAATGTAAGCTGGAGGTTAAAAAAAAAGACACTTTATGGCATCTCAAAAGCACCAATGTAAGGGCAACTGTGCTGCACTTCAGACTCTCTTCGTAGTCCAAGAGAGGTGGCTGTAGGGCACAGCTCTCCTTGTCCCAAAGGAGGTGTCTCAGGAAGACCAGCAGGGTCTGTTCCTGAAGGTCTGTCATTTCTAAGGACTCTCAGGCCTTCGCCTTCTCCAGATGTGCAATGGATACAGGCTCATGCCCAGGCTGATTCCCCATTTCTACAGAGGAGAACTGATGCTTTTTCCTCCTACATAGACCTCAGCTGGTTCAGCCACAGGAGAGTCCTGCTGCTGAGCTGGTAACAGCAGCATAGCCAGGGCAACCAGGTCTGAGGGGGTCCATGCATTTAGCTGTGTTGTTTGTTCATCCTGTCTATCCCCCACCAGGCATCTCTGCAAAGGAAAGCAGGTACGTTGCTGCGTAAGAAGTAGCTGAGATCCCTCCTTACAGCTTCTCAATCCGGGACTATCACCGTGGAGAGGATGATGTATCAGTATGCAAGGAGCTATGGTTTATAGGCAGCTGTTTTGCCTGCAGCCATGTCCCTGGTGCCGACAGCTCCTCTGACAACACCACCGGTGGTAATTAGCTGCTGTTCTGAACATCTCACAGCTGGAGGTGAAGGGAGAAAATTCAAAGTAGATGTCCCTGGGGAAAGCGTGGCAGGAGGGGGCTGCTGAGGAGGGGAACAAAAGCTGCTCCACCTCGATAAGCAAGCTGTCAAAGCGGTGCTTGGGGATGCTGCGAGTATCTTCATGGTGGGGAGAGAGAGCTTCTCAGTCATACTGTCAGCAGGGCCTGCGGTGGTCAGATGTCTGTCGCTGGAGTTGGGTTGGGAGATGGTCACTGTGGAAGTGGAGAGGGAATCTGGCCTGGCTTCTCTGCTGGCAAACTGCTTGGTCACGCTCCCAGGTGACAGTGCCAGACATGAAGGCAGCTAAAGATGCCTGAGAGCCAACATTGCATCCCCCTGGATGGTCCATTTAGGACCAGTCCAAGCCTAATCTCTCTCTCTGGGCTTCTGCAGAGGAGGAATCACAGCTGAGCTTTCTCCAAACCAGGGCTCTATGGGAGCATTTCTGGAGATTTTTCTCATGTCTATTTTCAAGACAGCAGTCTGCCCTCAGCGACGCGAGTGGGGAGAAGCTGACACCAGCAAAGTCCATCAGCACCATGGGGAGTCCTCCCTCACCACCCACCCAGATGGGGTCAAATGCAGAGAGCAAAGGCACTGACAGACAGAATTAGAAGGCAGAGGAAGGCAATGCCTTCACACAGCCCGGCTCCATGTGGCACCTGCTATTAGAGTGGATGGAAACGGCGTTTAACATTTCTTAGGGGATGCAAGGAGAAAGAATAACTCCTGAAAGCAAGTCCTACAGCTGGAGACTCCTTCCAGAGGCAGAGGATAAAACAGTACCAGAGCCCTGACAGTTCCTGTGACAAACTGCTGACAAACCTGAGCCAGGCTGGACACCTGGTACACCAGGACATAACAAGATAAGAGCAAAGGCAGAGGTTGCACAGAAGGTTCAATATTTTGGGGAACACGAGGTGCTGCCTGTGACCTGAGCAAGTTTCCCCATCACAGGCACCTGCTGAGACTTGATCTTTCTTTGCTTTGTGAAACTCCCCCAATGTTTTGCTTTGAGGTTTGGATTTTTTTTATTTTTTATTTGGCTAACACTGACTTGGAGATGTGTTTCTTTCCTAGAGAGCAGCTGTGTTCAGTTTGGGAAAAGGATATCCCTTCACTCATCTCCTCAATCCCCAGTGCCTCTGGTCTGAATGCAAATGCGACCCAGGGAACCCCCCTCCAGAGTTTATCTTTCCCTGGGAATCCCCTAGGCTTGGGAAAGCCAGATGTGAGAAAGGGATGTTTCGTTAAAACTACCACACGAGGGCAGCCTCTTCCACCTTCCCATGTTAAAAATCCCCCTTCAACCTCCCAAATCCAGGATAAAAGGCTCTTCAGTTTGTTTGAAGTCCCTTGGTGATAATATTGCTCTAGTGATGCTGACTGATGGCTGGTTTGCAACAAGAGATGTACAAATTTGGCCCCATTAGAAAAAATGTCATCACAGGTCTTCCAAAAAGGATGCCTGGAGCTGTAGGAATATTGCTTAAGGACGGTGTTAACAGTATTCCCACACCTCAAATTGTGAACACTGAAAGTGCCTGGCTAATACAAACATAATTAATATTAGGACTGCTGAGTAGTGATGTGGGTAATGCTGTGTTCCTGAGCAAGTTGTCTCCAACAGGCACAAACCAGATTCTTCTGGCTCTTACACCAAGGGCCACTACCTACAGCAGATAAATAAAAGCTGATTTTGCTACCCAGAGGTTGCAGGAGATTTATCGGCTGCTGTTTGACGGAGTCACTGCTGGATGGGGAGAGAACATATCGCCGAAGGGGTTGAGTTACACACATGGGTTAAATATTTGCCCTGGCTAGTGTCCTTTTCTGCTGTTCCCTGGACCCTTGATTTGTGCACTCACATCCCAGTGGAGGCAAAAAACCTGCCCTCATGGAGCAGAGATCAGCAGAAAGAGCCAGAGTGGTTTCTTTCGGTGGTCGTAGCACTGCTATAACCCTGATGTGTCCAAGCCGGCAGCCCTGAGCGAGGATGCCAGCCTTGCAGTCTGAATCTCTGAAGAGAGAAGGAATAGCAGTGAATATCATTAAGTAAACGTGTTTCTGTGAACGCTCCTTAAAGACTGGTCCCAGATTTCTCCCTGGGGTGCCTTTAAAGAATTTGATGAAGTGTTATGCTTAAGCTCTGTGTATACAATTAGCTTCTGGAAGAAATATTCCTTCACCTCTCCAGAGAGAAAGGGTTTGTTCCCATGAACTGAGCCTTCATCTACCAGAGTGCGCAGCATCCTCCCATGCCTGCTGCGACCCATACGCAGCAGATTTGCCAAAAAGACTAGAAGCCCAACCTGATGAACTATCACGGTCCTGGCTGTGTCATTTGACAGTGTGTAGGAGCTGAATTGGTGCAGAAAATCAAGTCTCGAGCCTGACTCCCCAGCACCTCAGCTCTGCAGACTGTCCCAGCAAGTTAATCAGGAAGATTACCAACTTACACCCACTTCGCTTGAGCATCAGCAACTGGCTGAGTATCAGAGCAGTAGTGAATCTGGCACCAGCCTTAACATGTTAAGCAAATTAAGAGCTGGAATAAACATCATTATATCTGTCAGAGCAATTAGTGGATCGGGAGATGTCGTGGTTTTAATTCGTTGGCAAGAAGGAGGGGGAAAGGGGATGCATCCAGTCGCTGCAAACCCAAAGATAACTGCTGTGTGGTTTATTGTGGTGCTGATCCATCCAAATAAGAAAGAAATCATCAGGCAACTGCCACAGATAGATAAACATGCAAAAGAAGAATTGGCAGTTTATTGCAGACAGATTCGTCATCGCATCCTGGCACCACAGCGAGGAAAAATAATGCATGGGCTGAAAGCAGATTAGCATCAGGCCACCCCAGGAATGGTTTGTGCGGACTGAAAGGATAGCTGCGGAAGTCTCTCCTACCTGCCATCTTCAGGGCTCAACCAGGTTAAAACCGGAGGAGCCCATAACATTGAGAGATCTCCAGGGCAGGAGTGAAGGCTGGGTGATGGAGGGTTGATAATTGGCATTTCCTTTGATCCAGTCTCTGCCCTCAAATGAGAGAGGTGCCGCCCTGGCTCTCACCTTACCTACCCATCACCTGTGTGGGAGGACATTTATGAGTCCGAGATAAGCGCTGCACCTTTGTTTCAGCATTATGGAAGTAAATTTCTCCATACGAGCATCTCCTTTTAGGCTGGGAAATATTATAGAAGCTCTCCTGCAAACAAACAGCAGGTATGCGTTAGCTTTTGTGTAGAAGCACTGCTATTGATCCTATGGAAAATCAGTCTGATAATATGACCATAATGACTTTTCCTTGAAGAGAAAAAAGAAAATCTCAGTGCAATACAAAACCAGAATGTGTGCAGTGGTGGAGGGACACCCAAGAAAATACCTGGGGGGTTTCTGGACACAGCCAGATTTCAAATGTCAGATTTCAAAGACATTTCAAATGTCTTTGTTGTTTCTTTTTTCTGAAGCCCATTTGAGACCTAGCTGTGTTCACAGATGCTGCATCACATTGACTAGGTTATGCAAGTTGGGATAGATCTACCCCTCAAGGGAGCAGGTAAATTTAGAGTCATAGGGAAAAAAAGCAAAGTCATGGGTTTCTACATCAACAGCATGAAGGACGTAGAGGGCAAGTCATCAACCTGCCCAACATAGCAGCTTCTAGACGTCTTCTTTAATCTCCTGCCCTTTTTTTTTATGCTGTCCCTTCAAGTCTGAGACACCACTGAGGACTGCTTTCAGCCTACAGTGTCATGATGGGAAATTCTTGCAGTGCTTTGAGGGCCGATGCAGAAGTGTCCTCTGACAAAGAAGACGCAGGAGTCCTCCATAGCAGCTCTCTGTGCTACTCTTTTGATTTAGGGGACAAAATAACCTGAAGCTTGCTCAGAGGTTGATGTTCTTTATGGAGGGACGTCAAGCAGCATGAGGGCCTTGATGAAAGGTATCTCAAAGCCTCTGCAGTATCAGGTGCTTTGAAGGAGCACAGCTGAGTTGGACAAGACACCAGCAAGTTCAAACCAAGCTGCCCTGTGCATTAGACCTTCCTCTCAAGTGTGTGCTTTAGCCCCTGTCAGCAACCAAGCACCACACAGCCGCTC
>VYZW01046691.1:2040-15057 GCA_013401315.1 Balaeniceps rex
AAACCTTGTCACCTCACTCCTCACTTCCCTTTCCAGATCAGTTGTGAACATTCTGCCTCAGCACAAACCCCTATGGAAATCTACCAGTCACATTCAGCCATTGTAAAAACAGTCTGAAAAGGGTCCTCTTGATCCAATTAGCTACCAATGAAAGGATGTTCCCTTCTATCAAATGACAGCTTTGTTTATTTTCTTATGCTTACATGTTTTGGTAACTACACAAAGTTGGTTCACTCCCTGATGTCTTGCATGCCTGCTCCTCTCCAGTCATCCCACAGCAACCATTCCAGTTGGCTTCTGGGACCAAAAAATAAATATCCAGCTTGCTCCTTCTGAAAAATTAAATTGGACTTGGAAACCAGAAAGGTCTGCTTCGAACTCTATGCCCTACAGACAACATGGATTCACTCCGCATCTGATTTCAACCAAGACCCTCCCTCAGCAGTGCAGCAAACATTGGTTCTCATGTTCCCTTGACCACTGTTCTGTGTACGTGAGTATATCACTGGTGAAAGCCTGCCATTTGGGCAATCTGCATACTGTTCTCTTTAAGTCAGAAGGATGCAAGGACAGAAAGAGATTAATTTAGGATCACAGTAGAAGACAGCTCTGGTTTCCCTGCATAAATTCCTCAAGACTAAAAAGATCTTCCCCCAACAATCCAAGAAGGTGGATATCAACTTGGTGCTGACAGCTGCCAATACAGGACTGAACAGAGTTTGATAGAAGTTAGTGTCTGCATACACACAGGTGTGCAGTAGAAACCAGTATGCCAGTGTTGCTTGTCAGAAATTCTTGACCTGTACTGAGTTCCACCATACAGGCAAGCATCTGTTTTTTCAAAACCTTCAGGTTCTCAGCCTGGGCCTACATGTGAAGCTTATGGAAACCAAGAGCCAAAGTCCATCAGAGAAGTGAAGTGAGGGTCTAAGGAACGGACTCAGATCTGGAGGAATCATCTTCATCTGTTCTGCCACTGTCTCAAAGTGTCAGATGTACCATCCTGTGGAACTGCCTCTCCAGCACAGGAGAGGAAGTTTAGATTGGTCAGAAGTGTCTTATTGCATTTGGTTGGTGTTAGCGAAAGATGAAGAGGGAAAACCACAGCCTGCCTGAGCTTAGGAGATATACAGAGCAGTCAGTATTTGGCATACAGAAAAGCATTAGAAGAATTATAGTGGTATATTAAGATGTATATTACAATTTGTTTAGCAGTACAAAAGCAAAAACCTTTCCCCCAATACCATTATAAGCCATGCGAATCTTATTTCTTCAGTGATTTCACTTCTAGATCCAGAGTGATAAGTAAATGTGATCAAGCACAATAAATGATGGTGTGCTTCTTCATCCCACTTCCAATTATTCTTGGTTCAATTTCATTGACATAAGGTAAAGGCCTGGTAGATGTAACAGCTCATCATCAATGTCAGTGCTGAGAAGAGAATGAAGATAATCCCATTCCCATTCTATGCTATAACACTGTACTAAAATCAGTCACTGATTACTGTGGCCAATTTTTTCCCCAGTATGCACCCTGCTCTACGTCTCACTGACAGTTTGTACTGTTGTCAGCTAGGTGTCCCTGGTTTTCCTCTAGACTCTTCATAACTTTCATTTCACACTTTAGGCTATTTACATGGGAAATTGAACATGTCCTATAACAGCAGAGAGATACTAAAATCAGGTGTGGGGGAAAAAAAATCTGCTTTCAGATATCAAAATATCTGTGTGAAACCTTTCTTAAGCCTACCCTTGTAATGGTTTCATTTCCTTATTTAGGAAAAAAGCAAGCAAAAGCACAGGTACCTTTCAAAGTGTAGCCTAACTAAGAACTGTGATGATGTGCTCAGGTAACAAGAGATAATTCATAAGATATCAGGAGGGCAGGGTGGAATTCAAGTTTCTATCTGGGGCTTCCTGCATGCAGAATACAATGAATTGAAGTGACCCTTAAAGCAGGTAATCCATTTCAGAAATAGTACAGTACAGGTCTCACAACCGAAACTACTTCAGCCTATAGTCAGAAGTACCAGCTGCTGCCACTCCCTTTCTACATGTTTTAGACACATTATCTCTGTTTCCAATGCTGCTCTTACAGAGACCTTTTGTATATTGCTTTGAGTACTGAATTTTTTAAATCTAGGAGCTGTGTTAGAGTGGTAAGCATGAGAAGATATTACAAATAAACTGGTCGTACAGAAGGCTATGTATAGCATACTATCTAATAAATCCATGTAAATATCTTGGGTTTCTGCAACAAGGTTGTCAGTTCATTATATTTTCAGTTTACGTTACCATTGATCAAAATCTTTTGTTTGCAAGCTAGATCTTGGCTTCACACACATATGCCCGCATGCATATACACCCACAGTTAGAAACACAAAGAAACATCTGTAATTAGAACAAAGCATTTCAAGCTCACCTCACTCCCCAAAAAGCAGTTACATAAAAGCAGGAATTCCATTAGCACATCTGCGTGAGGCAGTGTTTACACCTAGGTAGTGTCACATACCGCACAGGAGAAAACCACAACACATGTACTAAAAATACATAACCTTTACTTTTCCCCCACAATCAATGTATGGCTCAGTTTGAGCTTGAAAACTTACTTTGGAGACCAAACATGTTCAGCAAACTGAGCATTTTACCATCAACACTTTTTTGATATGCACACAGATATCTCTGAACAAAATATAGTAGTAGACTCTACACCTGGAAAAAAATTAGTTTCAGGCAAGTCAAAGTAAGCAAAGGATAAACTGCATTATTAAAGTCTTCAGTACCCTGCATTCAAATGAACCATCATATATTAGGGACTAATAACTAGCTCACCTGCAAAAATCGTTGTAAGATGCAGTGCCAAAACTCTGCTCAGATGAGGATGGCCCCACTAAGCTACTTGTTGCTGGCCTCAGACACTTTGACACTGATTCAAACTATCAGAAACAAATGTCCCTGCCAGTCTGGGAAGCTAAGGAAGCCAGAGAGCGACAGGAGCTGCATATACAGCAACTGGGTTCTATCAGAAGCAGGGGGAAATCAGCATGAAAATGGCTCTGTGCAACTCAAGCTATTTTTTCAGCTTTGCAGGGAAATCTCTGTAGAAAACAAGCAGTGAAACAATCCTGTATTTATTTATTTATTTATTTTTACCAGGAGGAATGCATTAAGAACATAAGGCAGATATGCAGAAGGTTTTCTCTCTTTTATCAAACATCTCATTTAAATTCTAAAGCACAGCAGACCTTAATTAAAATTCAATTGTTGCCAGGAGTTTCAGTGACAGAACTGTGACAGCTGAAGATAGAGACACTCTTAGTGAGGTGGTCCAAGCTACACTGAACATTCGTGCTCTCAGAAACACAGTTTGATCAGATTTTTTTTATTATTTTGTTTTCTTCCCCCCATTGCACTGAATGTTGTGAAAGTAGATTTGTGATTAGACTGGACAGCCTTTCAAGCTAGGATTCCCTCCCTGCATATTCAGATCACTAGGGAACAAAAGCCACAATAAGCACAAGAAGACCACAGGACTACTCAAATAGCAGGAAAGACATAAACAATAGTACCACGGGCACATAGCTGGTAAACAAAGTGGTGAGAAGGACTAAGAAAAGAAAGAACACAAAGAAGTGTATATAGCAGTACTAAGACCTAACAGAGCCCTTCCATCTTACTTTCTCTTACTCCATAGCCTTAACCTGTCTCTTTGTCTGTCTGGTTTCTATCTCTGTTCTCCCGGGAGTCAGATTCATGATAGCAATTAGGATCATTAGGATATCCTGCAAGGCTCTGCCATTGCCCAGTTAAACTAGTTGCCTGATTGTGGACAGAAATGCAGGTGACTCTTCCTGTCTGAAGTCTGGCAAAGATTGCAAAATGATCTCACTGTGTATAGCAGATAGAGTGTTAACCGCTTAGGTGCTAGGCATGGCAATGGCTCAGGAAACAATCTTCTTTTGAGAAGTAATTGCTTAATGTATATATATGGCTACCCTTAACTGAGGATATTTATTCCTACCTTTAGTCCCATCTTGAAAAGTAAATCACAAGTTCTTTATACCACCAGCACCTGTTATGTAAATAAAATAATATATAAATGAATAAATAAATAAATAGGGAATGAAAGCAACCATAATTGCCACCTTACCTTGCAATGCAAATGACCACACCAGACCTTGATTTGTGCACTGCTAATAATCTGCACATTATTCAAACCACATTATATATTAACTGATGAAAGACAAACTTCATCCAAAATATAGTTTAGAATGAAATACATATAAATCGTATCAAATAACAAGCTTCCTGCAACTAAAGTAAAAATGAGGGTTAAGAAAATGTGCAATAAAATTGGTGTAGTACTTTCTAAAAAAAAAAAAATGTCAAAAGCACTACAAAGTGCATTTAAATGGACATACATTTTGTCATCCCTGTCAAAATAAAAGTATACCAAAACTGCTGGAGATTATCATTAAAATTTAATGATGAAAATTTCAACACCACAGGTTTCCAATAAAGCTGGAGTTTTTGAATGGAAAAGATTTGAAAAGGCGTACTATGAATGACAGCTTTGAGAATCCCTGTTCTGAAACATTTTGCACCTTTGTCATTTTTTTCCTGTTCAGTGCAAAATTCATAACGTCAAAGAGAACGAACATATAAGACATGATTAGACAAAATGACTGTGCTTAAACTGCAGAAATAGATGTGTTTTGAATTCTAATTTCTTCCACTTCTCAAGTAGAATTTTTCTTATTATCTGAAAGTGGAAAAGATTGTTACTTTTAAGTAAATAGAACTCATCAGCCCTACAATATTCATGTTTAGACCTGCTTCTAGGCTTTGATGAAATTTATTTTTATTGCTTTTATTCTGTCATTTCATGAAGACCAAATCTATCTGAAAATAAGAAAACAATTGAAAATGTAACTAAAACCTAGAGAAAATTGTTCCTAATTCAGAATTGCACGTCAACAGTTATTTCATATGCAGTCAAGCTCTGATCCAGCTCTTACTAAAATCTTGAAAGGTAAGAAAGTTAAAGAACATGCTGCTTAAGAGGCATGAAGGATTTGTGAGGTCAAAATAAAATAGAAAAAAATATTATCATTCTTTAACTCAGAATTTTTATCTTGAAGTATCAAAGGCATGAGTTCTGGTTTTTGCTTTTTTTAACTGTTCATGTATTTTATATTTGTAATTTAACTTAAAAAAAAACCCAAACCCCTAATAGAGAATGAACATCTCTCATAAATATGGAAAACTAAAATGATCCAGAGATTGACATTCTTCATTTCTAATTTCTTTCTGCCTCGTGTTAATTTTATTTCCCTGTGGTGGGTTGACCCTGGCTAGATGCCAGGTGCCCACTAAAGCCGCTCTATCACTCCCCTTCTCAACTGGACAGGGGAGAGAAAATATAACAAAAGGCTCATGGGTCAAGATAAGGGCAGGGAGAGATAATTCACCAATTGCCATCACAGGCAAAACAGACTCAACTTGGGAAAAAAATTAATTTAATTTACTACCAATCAAATCAGAGCACGATAATGAGAAATAAAAACTAAATCTTAAAACACCTTCCCCCCACCCCTCCCTTCTTCCCAGGCTCAACTTCACTCCTGATTTTCTCTGCCTCCTCCCCCCGAGCAGTGTAGGGGGACGGGGAATGGGGGTTGTGGACAGTTCATCACACGTTGTCTCTGCTGCTTCTTCCTCCTCAGGGGAAGGACTCCTCACACTCTTCCCCTGCTCCAGCATGGGGCCCCTCCTATGGGAAACAGTCCACGAACTTCTCCAACATGGGGCCTTCCCACGGGCTGCAGTTCTGCACAAACTGCTCCAGCACGGGTCTCTTCCATGGGGTGCAGTCCTTCAGGAATAGACTGCTCCAGCGTGGGTCCTCCACGGGGTCACAAGTCCTGCCAGCAAACCTGCTACAGCATGGGCTCCTTTCTTTCCACTGGTCCACAGGTCCTGCCAGGAGCTTGCTCCAGCACAGGCTTCTCATGGGGTCACAGCCTCCTTCAGGCACATCTACCTGCTCCAGTGTGGGTCCTCCAACGGGCTGCAGGTGGATATCTACTCCACCGTTAACCTCCATGGGCTGCAGGGGGACAGCCTGCCTCACCATGGTCTTCACCACGGGCTGCAGGGGAATCTCTGCTCTTGTGCCTGGAACACCTCCTCCCCCTCCTTCTTCACTGACTGTGGTGTCTGCATAGTCGTTCCTCTCACATATTCTCACTCCTCTCTCCAGCTGCAGTTGTGTAGGGTTTTTTTTCCCCCCTTCTTAAATATGTTATCTCAGGGGCGCTGCCACCATTGCTGATGGGCTCGGCCTTGGCTAGCAGTGGGTCCATCTTGGAGCCAGCTGGCATTGGCTGTATTGGACATGGGAGAAGCTTCTAGCATCTTCTCACAGAAGCCACCCCAGTGCCCCCCCCCCGCTTCAAGACCTTGCCACGCAAACCCAGTACATTCCCTTTCTTCAAAATACAAAACACCAAATACAAAGGATGGTCAATGCTGAAATTAGTAATGTCTTCAACTTTCTAGATAAGTGTTATAAGCAATGTATAAGTAAAAATGGGAACCGACAGTACAGTTGGATGACTTCTCCTCTGCCTGCACTTGGAAAGAAAAAAGTGTTCCCTGCTTAATTACCATGAACTGCTAAGCTCAGGAGAGAACCTCAGCATCTGTATTCAGGTGGTTGAAGGCTCCTGCCCATAGCCCAGAGCTGGATGACAAAGTTCTGAAGCAGAGTGTGAAATCACATTTAATATTTCCCATTGCTTAAAATGCAGAATTTTGGTGACCTTTGTGAGGTGCATAATCCTCCTGCATCCTGTGGAGAAGTCTTAAAGGCATCTAATTCTGCATTTTAAAATCCAACTGGAGACCAGGTGCTTAAAAATTAAGAGCTATGGCACCTTATATGAAGATAATGGTCTTTCATTACATTTAACTTTAAGTGTGGAAAAAATCTTAAAGTAAATCCATAAAATACACTGTAATTCTCAGACTACTCTTGCCATAGCCAGGAAAGTTATTTTGTTCATCCTATATGCTTTTTTTTTAAATCTTGTATCACTAATATAATTCAGTTCTAGTAATAGAGAGAACAGTAGCAAAAAATAGAAAATATCCATATATTACTGGAATCATAATTCTTTTACAACATGCCTGGAAATTTCTATATAGCTTCTCTTCCGTGATAAACAGTGAAGTCAAGCCTGAGTCCTCTGAGGGCAAGAAGAAATGAAGATAAGAGACATAAAGAAATGGTTACAATTATCTTCTTTGGGTTTTGTTGTGGTTTTTTTTTCTGCCAGAGGTGTTAAAAATGATTTAGTTTTCTAGGATTTTTTTTTAACATCTGCTCTTTACTTTGTATGTATTTATTTATTCCCCAGTGTTCAGTTAGAAGTGTTTTTCTACCTCCTGTACACATTTCCTAGGAATAGGGCTTCACCAAAAAGACTTAAGCATCTCTGTCAACATATTGATGAGAAGAAATAATAATATATTCCTGAGGAGTAATTATTAACGCTTTAAGAATATAGCAAATCTTTATCATGTCAACAAATATAATAATGTTGTTTGTAATGGGGTAACACCATATTAAGTGAAACAAATACACTTGTATCATCAAGGATTATTTGAGTATGGTTTTTAAGTCTATCTGCATTGGTAGTAGCATTATTGTCATATTACCTTTTAAATCAATCTATTTCTGTTCTTTACACTGTGTTACTAGAAGGATGTACTCTATATGCAGCTGTGAGGTGGCACTGAAATGCCTACTGCCACAGGCTGGCTGGAGTGACTGAAACAAACTAATGTGCTTAGATTGTCTTAGGCAAAAAGTATAATAAAGGTACACCTACTGATTTTGGCAGGCTTTTTGGCCTAACACTGCCCAAAACCATGCCACTTTTAGCCATCTGTCCACATAAACATACGGAAACTTTATATTAGGCTTCCAGGCTTGGCACTTTTTATGTAATTTGACATGTCAAGGATAATGCCTGTTGAAGCTAAGCCGATATGTAAAAGACGAGGCTGATGGGCATAAGCCCATATTACAAAACTCTGCTCAAGATCTCAATTAGTGTTGAATAAACAACTATAATAGAAATTCAAATTAGAACAAACAAGTTCTGTTCATATCACTCTAAAACAATCTGATCATCTGGGCTTTTGGCCATGTTCTCAACTCCTCTTAGCTGTTTAGGCTGGGACTCCAGCTCCAGCATGAGTGCAGGAGCACTGTACAGCCTCTCTGGTAGCTTCTTCTGCTGTCATCCACTCTGGGAAGCATGGCTGACAGGACCAGTGTGACAGTGGTTGATGCCAGTCACGTTGGCATTTGATATACTGTATGACTAACTCCACATTTTGGGGGATTTGACAAATATTACAATGTCAGGAGCTTTGAGGACCTTCTTGATGCTGTTTACAATATGTCAGAGGAAGCAGATGTTAGCGTTCCCCTATGTCATGACTTCTGTCTACGGATGTCTTGATGCCAGGTTGCTTCTGCCTAAAATATTCCAGTATGTTCTCATTATCTTCTCACAGATAGAGGGCCTGGTTCTGAAAACTGCTGAGTGCCTTCAATTTCTCAAGTTCATTTTCAATGAAGTTCAGAAAATACTAAACTTCTGTAGGATACCTGGGTTCAGCTAACCAGGGCAATTCTCTATCTGTAACAACACACATTGACAGATACCATAAATTTGATTAGAAGATCCTTCCTGACAACATTGTTCAACAGATGTGCTGACAATGTATGGAAGATTTTACAGACACATTTTTTCAAAATACAGGATCCAGTAAACAAATAAAATAGACTATTCAGCTGTATTGAAGTTTATGCAAAAGGCATAAGTAATGTGTTGTGTGCTTGGAAATGAAATAGATGTCTACACTCTGTTTTCAAGAGCAATTTACAAACAGTAGAGACTATACACAAACATTCACATGAAAAGTCCAATTGTGTTCGTTCTGAACAAGATTTCTTTCTACAGTTAGAGATACTGTATTAACTAATAGTTACAGCAGCAGAAAGCTGTTTGATTAAAAAGTCAAATGCAGAAGCAAACAGAGCCCAGCTTTTTAGCTCCCGCCCCGAGTTTCATGTTATACCCACCATTAAAACACTGAATTAATTTATCAAAATTCTTCTGCTGAAACAGCAAATATAGCCATACTAACATTCCCTGTGGGCAAAAAGGTTCTCTAAAAGCCTTTTATTCAATTAGCGTAATATTGTGACTCTGCATTTGACCAACTTACTAGAAATTCTGTTGTAAAACAATAGAAGAAATGAGGGTTTACCTTTGTTACATGTTAGGAAACCTATGCATATTTTTCTCTGTGGTTGCTTATCTTTCACATTTTAACAACTTAGATTAAAAGTCTACCTACCTGCTGTTCTAATATTCAGCTAATAGCTTTCATTAAAAAAAAAAAAAATTTTTATTTTGCTCTTACACAACGTCAGTATCTGAGCAACCTAAAAAGTATCACCTCTCTTGAAAAAGAAGGTCCAACTGAACTATAGTGGAATTTTAAGGTTTCTATTAAAATATAAAAAGCAATAAAACCAAACAATCTTGTTAATGTCTAACTATAGCTCTAAACTGCGTCTGGTAGGCCTTGGTTATTTTAAGAACCACAGACTGAATTCTCTAAAATAAGGGACGCCAACCCATCTACCTTTGCCTCATTAAAAAAACTTCTAATTCAAACCTTCCAAGCAAAAAGCAATAAATGTTGTTTTTCCAGCTTTTTTATTATTACTATTACTTCATTTCACCTGCAGGGTATCTATAAATAAAGTATTTTTTAATACTGCTATAGGATTTCTTTTGCATTCTCCAACCCAGAAGCCTGAATCTGACCTTCTCACTCATAAGAGTACCTAAATCTACTACTTGTCTTAGTGAGCTGTTTGGGAATACCATGACTTGAAGAATAAATAATGTACAACGTCTGCAACAGTGTCAGAAAATGGGATCAAGAGGAGAAATTTTTAAAATATAACATCACTATCATGTAAAGATGTTCAATTTTCTTAAATCATGAAAATTTAGCTTCATCCTGGAATGAGTAAACCCTTTATTACAGGCAGAACTTCCTGGATTAAATAGTTACACACATGAACTGTCCTACTTGTTTCATGTTTATAAGATTCAGCCAGAGCAAGGTATGCTAGAGAATGTTTCACTCTTGATGTGAATGTTTTTCTGGCATGCCAGTGGTAGGACATGGTGAGAAAACAGAAGAGCTTTACCCAAGGATCTAACCTTTTAGGTACGATTCTTCTGTAAGATGAAAGCACGTAGCAGGTCTTCTCCCTTATAATCTGTTCTTGTTAGAAAAAGCAAGTTCTTCACTAAGACTTCAGAGCGTCAGAGCATACTCAGAGACAAAGATCCACACTGGAGGTCTGAAAGAATAGTGCCTGTAGCATTTAGTTTGCTACACAGAATGAAGATGCAAAAGTTTCCGTTTTTTTCTTTGTTTTCTTTAAGTATTCTGTGAATTAAGGTACGTAGTTACATTTAGTCTACTGGTGTTTAGCTTTACTTTCCTTTTCTGCTTCTATTAAATAATAGGTTATGTTTTTAAAAATCATCCATGTTTTGATTTAAAGGCAGTTTTAATTATCTTGAAGTTTGGGTTATTTTTTTGGTTAAAAGGATAGTGAATAATTCCAAATAATATTTTATTCCCTCCTGTTAGTTTGGGGTTTTCTTCATGGTCAATTTACTGGGGAGTTCATTGTGTGCAACATAGTAGAACTAAACTATCCATTTTCATTCTGTGCTATTACCCTGCTTGTCTAAAACAGTAGAAAAGATGGCTCCCATGACTTGTTTTTCTGCCTACAGAAGAAAACTAGGGAAACATGAAACTGTTCTTAGAACAAAATATTTTTTGTAATTTTCCTGAACCAGGAACACAGATTACAATTTTGGAGAAGAAAAGAATTGCTTGTCCTTCTGATGGTGAGAATTTTTTTCTCACCTGCAACAGGTAATGGCGATGCAAAGACTGGTGTTCAAGAGGATAATGCCCTATGCATACTGATGTACACTACGCCTTGAACAGCACAAGATTTTGGCAGCCTGGACACAGTCTATGTAGCTGAGAGGCTTAGAAACTCTCAAGGATAGTTACCTGCCAGCTAAGTCACTCTCATCCCAAGTATGTTGAAGTTAGTACAGTGACAGGGTGAAAAGTGTAATAAAATAGATTTCTGATGTGGGAAATCATTGTAGAGACAATAAATGTAAACAACATAGGAATAAGATCCTGTAGAAAATACAATAATAATGTTACTGATTTTCTCTAGTATTGATCTCTTCCTGTGGTCTTCTCTGTGGACTTACTTCATTGGAAATAAATATTAAGACATGGAATATTTTACTGTGTTTGAGCACTGACTAGGAAATTACTTTTGCAAATTACATAGCTATTAATGAAGTGCAGGTGAGAATAGAGCTATGCAAATAAGTTTCCCTACAGCCTTTATCTCCTATATAATCATCAGAAGGGAAAAGGTGATAAAATATGTTGGCACAGATCATCACTAATATTTACACAAGGGGCTGGACTTGCAAAATGACATCTACCTAAACATCTGGGAGGGGTGGAAAATAAGAACAACAGCATTTTTATCAGTGGCTACTAACAAAATATGAACAGCAAAGAGGAAAAAAAGGTATCAAGGAACCCTTAAAAATTAATATAGAGGGTGAAACTCCTTAGAGGATTAAAAAGGAAAAAAAAAAAGTTGTTCAAATTAGTGAGGCTACCCATACGAATACAAAAACTTGTAGGCCAAGTAGTAATAGCTCTTTTGTTGGGAAGACCTCTGCTTGAAATTGCACTGTTGCTGCTTTCGATGATTAGTCCCCCCCAAATGTCATCAGTACCAGAGGATCAGCACATGAATCAAGACTACCAGCATGAGAGAGGAGTCACAGTTAAATAGACACTGCTAAAATAAACTCTTTTTTTTAAGTTTCAGAAATAGACACTAATAGATGAGCAGCCAGGTCCAGTTTTACAAACATGTCCAATAGGAGAACTGTCAGCCTGTACGCTTGTTTAAACAGTTTGCTGTTGTTTCTACAAAAGCTAGTCTAGCATGCTGTTAAGTAAAGCTGGTCCAAAAATCCTGATGAAGATGTAATTTCAGACTGGTTTTGCACTGAAGCATTAGCTTCTTATCCCTTTTATAGTTGTCTCCATCACTAATGGAATACGTCTAGTAGTCTGCCTGTCTGGTCAGATACATCTACCTTGTGCCTGTGTAACCAGAATAAAGTCCACAGCCCATGAAAGAGAGGCCACTCACAAGATCTCCCTGCTAGCATAATTGGTACCAACTATTATGGGAAAAAAGTAAAAGCGAACATGAAGTTATTGAAAGGTCAGAATTAAGGTGGAAAAGATTTGTGTGAAAATACGAGTTTTCGGTCAAAAAATCTTTTTTGAAGAATTATGTATACTTGGGTTAGCATATTGCACTAATCTGTACATGGATGTCCTGGTTTCAGCTGGGAGAGAGTTAATTTTTCTTCCTAGTAGCTCACGTACCCAGGAGTCGGGCCACTGAAGAACATCAAAACAACCAGCAGGTGGATCAGGCTGCTAAGATTGAAGTGGCTCAGGTAGATCTGGACTGGCAACATAAGGGTGAATTGTTTATAGCTCGGTGGGCCCATGACGCCTCAGGCCATCAAGGAAGAGATGCAACGTATAGATGGGCTCGTGATCGAGGGGTGGACTTAACCATGGACAGTATTGCACAGGTCATCCATGAATGTGAAACATGCTGCAATCAAGCAAGCTAAGCGGTTAAAGCCTCTCTGGTATGGGGGACAATGGCTGAAATATAAATATGGAGAGGCCTGGCAGATTGATTACATCACACTTCCACAAACCCGCCAAGGCAAGCGCTATGTGCTCACCATGGTGGAAGCAACCACCAGG
>VYZW01046692.1:0-17414 GCA_013401315.1 Balaeniceps rex
TCGGCGGCGACGGGGCACCCGGGTGGAGGGCACCCCTGGGGCCGCCCCCGGTGAGCTGTCGGCCCCGCCGCCGCGCCCGGCGGAGCATCCCGGGCGCCCTCGCGGGAGCCTTCCCTGCGCCGTGCTCCTGCCCGGCCCGGCCCCGGTGTGACCCCGCTGCCTTGCAGAGGTGGAAGCGGAGCTGGTTCGTGCTGTACCCAGCCAGTCAGCACGGCGTCGCCCGTCTGGAGTTCTTCGACTGCAAGGAGCCGGCGGCGCCGCCCGAGCGGCTGGGCACCAAGCGGCTGGACAAGACGGTGGTGCGGCTGGCTGACTGCACCAGCGTGGCCCTCGTGGCCGAGAGCGGTCCCCGGCCTGGCACGGCCGTCTTCCGCCTGGAGACCAGCGACAGGAGCTACCTCTTCGCAGCTGACAAGCAGCAGAGTGAGGAGTGGGTGGCAAAGCTGTGCGAGATCGCCTTCCCGGTGAGCCCCGGGGTGAGCAGAGGGGCATCCTGGGCACCATGCTGGGGCCTGCAGCTGCACGGGGTGTGTGTGGGGGAAGGGGGCAGGCATCAGAGCATGTGCAGTGGGGGGGGTGGTGCGACCCCTTCCTACCCAGCAGGAGGGCCTGGCGACGCTGGAACGGAGACCCTGAGGCACATGTAAATGGTCCCAGGCGGTCAGAGTGCCTGGCCCTGGGACTCTGGTCCCCTCTTGATAGCTCCCGCCATGCCAGCAGCCCGGTGGGTTACAGGACTCCTCAGCATGCTGTCAGTAGTTCTTGGTTGCAGCTACAGATTTCAAGTCGGGCTCTTCTCCCCCAACATGGAGCCTGTGCTTTCCCCCTCCAGAGACCAGGCCGGGGCTGTGTGATGGCTGAGGAGCGTTTCCTCTTGGCCCAACCACTGCTGCCTTTCCTGCCACAGCAGCGGCGGAAGTGCAGCCCCGAGAGCTTTGCAGTGCCTGGCTCCAGGACCTACCTGGCTCCTGGGTGGCAGCGCCAGCAGCTGCAGGGCCAGTGCACCCCCTTGCCCAGCCTTGGGGCTCGCTCCTGCCTGCTGCTGGGGGGAACATCCCATCAGTGCTGGGCCTGCAGCACAGCCCTCCGGCTCCCCCATCCTCTGCTTGCGCCCCTGCAGCAGCTCTGCAGCCTTCCCTGGAGCTGGTGGTCAGCCAGCATGACGCCTCCCTGCAAAGGCAGCTTGGACAGCAGGTGGCCTACAAGTATGGGTGTCTGCTCTGTGAGAGTGGTGTGCGCGTGCCCTGCCCCATGGGTCCCCTGCTCTCCCTCCTAGGAGATGTTTGTGCAGCCCTGGGTTGTGCTCTAGCTGATTCCAGGCTTTGAGCGCTGGGCAGGCTGCCTTGCAGGATGGCTGGCTGCACAGCTGGTGATCTCAGGATCTTCCCACACGACTCGGGTGTTTGCCGAGTGTGATTTTTTCCTTAAGCCTTTTTTTGTCCCTGCTTGCGTCTCCCTGTGGTCCGCTCTCAAGACAAATGTGTCTGTGCAGCAAGGGCCCTGCTGACCAGGCCAAGAGGCACTGGTGTGGTACTGGAAATTACTCCATGTCCGTGCCCGTGTCTGTCTGGTGCAGACAGTGTTGCAGCCTTTGTCCTGGAAATGGCTTGTGGCGTTGAGCTAGGGACACAGCACACGCCTTTGGAGTGGTGCAGGGTAGTGGCAAGGCAGGCAAACATCTGCTTGGAGCAGGGGTGTGCTCATACCTTCCTTCACATGCTGGCTGTCAGTTGCGTGCTTGAGGTCCAGAAGCAAGCTGACAGTTCAGGAACCGGTGAGCAAAAGGCTGCAAGGATGGCATGTGTTCTAGAAAGGCCTGGCCTGGAGTAAGAGGCACAGGAGCTGCACATGGCCTCTGCAAAAAGCTGAAGATCCTCAGTTGTGATTTCTGGTCATCTGCATGGAGAGCATGATTTTGTGTCATGTTGTTTGTTGCGGCCCGGAGGGTAAGCAGGGTCCAGTAGCTTGGGAACTGGGGCCAGAGATCGTTTGGAGTTCAGAACAGAATTTCTTTTTCTTCTGAAGATGAGGGAAAGTGCAGTCAAACGGACCGCTAAAGGGCTCTGGCAGATCGGCTGGCCCTTGAGTTCCCGATCCCAGGCTGGAACCCTGCTGCATTAGATGCTTTTGCTGAGCAGGAGCTGCTGCTCTCAGCATTAAGGACACTAGGTTTTTAGCAGTCCCCATCCTATTTAGGAGCCAAACAAGAGGGCCTGATGGCCCTTTTTGGGCCTTGCCTCTTGTTAAGAAGCTCATGTGGCTGGGTTTCAAACTGAAACTGTGACAGCCTGCCTCCTGCAAGACGTACACTCTGCTGCAACCCCATCCCACGTGACCCTGAGAAACAGCTTCCAGTTCCCGTACAAATACAGACCCTCATGCAATGGTGCAAAGTCTGCTGAAGCAGCTCTTGCAGGGCATCTGTGAGCCTTTGATTTGCATGGGGCTTCCCTGAAGGAGGATCTTTGCTATGCGGTGGTAGCACCAAGGGTGCGTCCCCCACACAGGCCCTTAGGGGACCCTGCTGCTGGGACATGGTTGCTGACAGAGTGTGTGCGTTGCACTTTCAGTTCTGCATGTGCTAAAATAGAAGTGCTTGCTTCCCTTCTGTGGGCTGTGCACTGATACGGGCACCACGTTCCTGCCTGTGCCGAAGCAGGACACAGACCCTTGCATTACTGGGTCATCTCATCGGCTCCCTCCCTTGCTCATACCGCTGGGAGAGTGTGCCTGGGCCCATGCAATGCTTTGGGCACCAGCGTCACCTGCGCTGGAGCACATCGGTGAGGAAGCAGAGCTGTTCTCTGCCTCGGCACCAGGGCACCTGCATGGGCATGCCATAGCAGTCAGATGAGCAGCAGTGGAGTGGGCACATGGGACCCCCAGGTGCTGCTCTGCAGGAGGCCATGTCTCAGTGCTGGCTTGTGCTGCACTGGGGTGCAGGGTCTGGGGGGGTAGGGCTGCCGGTATTAACTGCTTTCTTCTGCACCCTGTCCAATGCACAGCCCAGCTGGGGCCTAGGGTCGTGCCAGGAGCTCCAGGGAGGCCCCTCCTGTGCTGCCTGGCCCTGTTCATCCGTGTTCATGTTGGCTTGGGGTAGGGGACCCTGGGGCCTGTTGCCAGCTCTGGGCAGGGAAGGGCTTGGTGTGGCTGCAGGATGACCAAGCTGTGTGGGGCTGGGGTTGGCCCCTCGGGGAGGGCAGCGGGGCCCAGGTGATGTGGCGCTGGGGGAGCAGTGGCTGCAAGGGGACCCAGGGGCTGATGTGGGAAGAGGGGCATGGGGCTGATCTGCTCTCCCTTGTCAGGGAAACGGCCCCAGCGATGCTGGTGTGGCAGCCCGGTGTGGCAGAGAGGACAGCGGGGAGGCGCCAGCCCTGGAGATGGCTGTGAACTCCATCTACTACTCGAGAGACGAAGGTGGGACCTGCCGCTGCCCTGACTTCAGGCCGCCTTCTGCGGGGCCTGTCCTGCTGCTGCCCCATCACTGGGGCTCCAGTGCGCAGGGCAAAGCCTTGCCTGGAGCTGGGGCATGGCTTCCTCTGCCCTCCCCTGAGCATCCCTGTCCCCACAGTCAACGCCTTCTGGGTAACAGTGCAACGGACTGAGGCTGCGGAGCGATGCGAGCTGCGCGGCGCCTACGTGCTCAAGGCTGAACGTGACAGCCTCGTCCTGAAGGACCCACGGACAAATGAGATCCTCTATGTCTGGCCCTACCGGCTGCTCCGGAGATACGGCCGGGACAAGGTAGGGGACGGGGGGGCCCTGCGTGCTGTGTGCTTAGGCGTGTTCCCCCGCAGGCTTTCCCTTGCTGAAGGGTAAGGAGCTGATGTGCCCGACCAGCCTGTGGCAGCCATGCAGTGGGCCCTGCCAAATGCCAGAACTGCTACAGCCCTCAGCAACCACAGCAGGGTCCCCAGGGGCATCTGTGATCCTGTGTGTCCTCAGCTCCCACCTGTGTCACTGTGCAGGGTCCTGGGCTGGCAGGACACCTGTCCCCACCGAGGGCATGGCTGTGCAGAGCCCCTCTCTGTGTAGTCCTTGCCCCACTCCCACTGGCGCCATTGCAGCCCCTGCCGGCTGTTCTGCTGGACATCCCTGCAGCTGGCTTGCCCCTGTTCTCCATCCCAGCGCTCCCCAGCCCATGCCGTGGGCAGACATGCCCTTCTGTGCTGCGCACAAGCTCTCCCCAGCCTCTGGGGACCTTGGCTCCCTGCAGTCCTGGCTGTGCCCTGGATTCAGTACATCCTTCCTGAAGGATGGTGGCCAGAGCAGGAGTGGCTGTTTGTGACACCAGTTACTCTAGATTTTTTCGCCTTACGGGGCATACTGCTCTTAGCCTGGCTGACCTGTGTAGGTCCACACAGAGGAGCTGCACGGTGTGAGGAGCAGGGAGCTGCACACACTTTCCCCGAGCAGAGATAGGTTGGCTGGGCTTGTGTTTGGCAGCGCTGACCCACAAAAGGAAGTGTGGCCCCAGAGGCTTTTGCAGCAACCCCTGAGACTTCTGCTGCATGTGAGAGAGCACCAGTGAGGCAGAAAATCTCACCTGGATTCAGGGACTGAGGTTCAGGAAGGGTGTGGGCATCTGCTGGTGGGAACCTGTGTGTGAGTGTGTACTCGGGCCTGAGGAACACAGCGTTGGGGCAAGACTTCTCTTTAAAGTACTTGTACCATTAACAGAGTAATGCTGGTAAGGCAAATGCTTTGCTTACTATCGGTAGCCAAGCTGCTGCTTCTGGCCTTTCTCCTGTGGAAAGCTGTGTTCCTCCGTCTTGTATCTCTCTCCTCTGGATCGCTTCCCTCCTGCTTGACTAATGCTGACTTACCCAAGATGCCCATAATAGTTTCCCCTGCTGAACTGTCACTCATCTTCTCACCCTACTCCATTCTCAGTGCTAACTGCGTATTATTTCCTAGACTATTTGGTGCCAGTTGTTGACCCTGCTGGAATTGCTCAGGTAAGACAGCAGGTCTCCAGCAGGACCTGCAGCTCTGGCCCTGGGGCATCTCGCAGTGATGTTCTCTCACGTGTGCATCCTGCTCCAATTTCACAGCTTGTTCTGGGTTGCTGGGCAGCGCAGCCTCCCCCTTCCCAGGCGCTGTGCAGCTGCTGAGCACAGCACGCCCCGGGGGGTGCTCGCTGAGCGGTGGGGAGCGGAAGGAGCAGGATGTTCAGTGAAGTCTGTCTTGCAGGATGTGCGGGATCAGCACCGCAGCCATGCGCCCTTCAGCAGGAAGCACAGCCTGCACGATGTGCTGGGTCGGCAGGTGCTGGACAGGATGTGACCCCTCCACTTCCCCTGCAGGTGATGTTCTCCTTTGAAGCTGGCAGGCGCTGTGACTCCGGCCCAGGGAACTTCACCTTTGAGACCAAGCAGGGCAATGAGATCTTCCGCCTGGTGGAAGCCTCCATCCGGGAGCAGAAAGCGCAGGTGGAGGAGAACCGGCAAAGCTGTGACTCGCTGGATTCGGACAGCCCCAGCGTGGTGCTGATCCGCCAGGCCCTGGCTGACTCCCTGAGCCTGGAGCTGCCTGCGGAGGGGGATGACACCCTGGGACCCAAAGCGGGGCTGGTGCCCAGGCCCAGTGCGGTGGCAGAGGAGAGAGACGCCACATCTCTGCTGAAGGCCCGGACTCGGCCAGAGCCCTCTGTGCCACAGGCCAAGCCCGCGGTCCCGAGCACACCCCCGCGCTCTCCTCTGCTAAAGGTGACCCGTGCTGTGCTGCCGGCCGAGGACCCATCCAGTGTATACTCGGAGCCCCTGGACTCGGTGAAGGGCCTCCGGTCCTGGCTGGACCCACTGTACTCAGACCCCATAGACAGCAAGCCCACGAGCGGGGCCAAGGCACCCAGCAGTGCCTCGGACGATACGAAGGTTCGACTGCCGGCACCACTGTACTCGGGCACGTACGAGCAGGTCCGAGCTGAGGGACTCAGCCAAGCCCCCATGGTGCCTGGGTGGAGGGAGCATATCTACGACGAGCCTGAGGGTCGCGCTCCCCGCTCGCTGCCCCCCCCCACCTGCATCTACGACAAAGCACGGCCCATGGGCGAAGCCTGGCGCACCCAGGGCCATGACGGCAGGGGCGGCTACGAGTATCCCTACAACCCCAGCACTGATGACTACTCGGTACCTGCCTTCCAGGCCAAGGCCAAAGGCCCCAAGCCGGTGCCTGCCCCCAAGCCCCAGGCAGCCTTTATCCCTAAAGGCCCTGAGAGGAGCGGGGACCCTGGCAGACGGCGGGGGAACACTGCTCCTGAGAAGGCGGTCATCAAACCCAGCCTCAACAGCAGCAACAACAACAACGTGGAGGTGCTGTACAGCCAAGTGGTGAAACCCCAGCACATGCAGAAGAAGGAGCAGTCTGTGGATGAGTGCAGCTTGTCGCCTGTCTATGAGGACTTAGGAGAGATATAGCATGCTGCTGCTCTGTACCTGCCCAGGAGGGACTGGAGAGCCCAGGCCTGTTTGTGAGCAGTGCCGGCTGCTGTCCTCTGTGGGTCCTGGGGGTGGCTTGGGGCTGGGGACTGTTCTGGCTCAGGCAGAGCCCCTCTTGGTCACCAGCACTGAGGGACTGCGTTTCCCTGGAGGCGCTTTCCACGGCAAGAGCAAGAAAGCTGTGGCTGGTGCAGGTGCCAGCATGCTTGGCATGACTGTTCTGGCTCTGGAGCTGGCTCCGCTGCCACCTCCTGATCTGCAGGAGGGCTGACTGTGTCACCCTGTGCCTGCTGTTCTGGCTCTGCTCTGGCTTCCTCTCTGATCAGGCTGCAGGGCTGGGATGCCCGTTGCGGTGCATGGAAGACTGCTTGCCATCGGTCTCCAAAAGTATTTTTATACAAAATTATTTTAATATTAAAAATTTGTATGTCTCAGAATGAAACGTTTGCCTGTGGCATGTCTGGGCTGTCAGGCATACAGATGGGGAGATGCTGGTCCAGTGCTGCGGAGCAGGGTGGCCCAGCTGAGCAGTGTTCACATGGTGCCACGTTCGTGTCTGTGCCAGAGCTACTGAGCTAAGAGGAAACGGCAAAGAAAAGCGGGTGCCAGGTTCAGCTGTGGCACCCTAGCTGTGGCTAGCATGCCCTAATGCCAGGGCATTAAGGGATATGAGAGTCAGGCTCGCAGATACCTTTATGTGCTGATTGGGGCACAAAATGTGATGGCCTCCAAGCGTAAGGCTGGGCAGGGCCAGGCTCCAGCTCTGCTGCAGCTCAGTGACTGTGGATTAGTCACAGGACCTCTCCTTCCCCAGCCTGATCTCTCTGCTGATTTCCCCCCGGTCCCAGCTGCTCTTGAAAGGCCTGGGATGGCCCAGTCTGGATCCTATTGACTTTAGTGGCAAAAACTGCGATCCCTGCTGTGTGGTCTGAGGCCAGGGGTTTGGCTGTGGTTGCTGTGTGGCCAGCCTTGGGCAGAAACCTGTGCAGGGGGAAAACAGGTTGTCCTTTTGGTGCTGGTAATGGTTTTGAGAGATTTTATGTCCCTTCTGTGCGGGGCTAGACCAGGCACCCTGGCATTGGCTGTCCCTGAGTCTGGAAGGGGCTACTGATGACTTCTGCAGGTTTACCAGCCTGTTGATGTAGACAGCAGCAAAACAGCCAGCTGACAAGCAGCACTATGATGTATATGTGCAGAGGACTAAGCATGACTTCTGCAGCCCCAGCTCAGACCCAGGGAGCCACAAACTGTTGGGGAAGTCTGGAGGAGCAGGTTCAGGTCCCCAGACTGGTGAGATGGTGACAAGGTGGTGACCTGGCTGGGCATTTGTCTAATGCCCAAGTTGCAGGGGGGGAAGCCTCAGTCCTGTAACAATACAGCACAGCTGTAGGCAGGACCAGTTTGTGGTGGTTTTCTTGTGCTGGGTCCTCTTCACCATTGGGGTTTTGCTGCAGGAGAAGGGAAAAAGCCTAAGGGGCTTTGGGAATCTGAGGGAGGCTGAGGCGGTTCCTGACTGGGACGAGAGGCATGAGCAACAGTCATCTGCTGCTCGTGGTTGGCTGCTGGGTGGTCCAGTGCTTATGTTCCTGTCCATGGCAGGTCCATGTACGCATCCCAAGAGTGGTTCTGCCCGCCTGCTCCAGAGAAGAGCTGTGGGCATTGCTTAGCAGGGGGCCCGTTGCCTGCCTGCCCATAATCCTTGCTTGTGACTCCAGTGTGAGGCTCCAATACTTAAATGATGAAGAGCAGCCTCCCAGGGGCTCTCCATTCCATACAGCCATGCGTATTTGTGCATCTCCATCACTGCGGTCACTGTATCTCAGTGCACTGTGTCTGCTCTGTCCTGTGGAGCTGAGCATGGCAGACAGGCAAAGTGGCTGACCCAGCTTTCGCTAAAGAGGGTGATGGTGAGGAAGGAAAAAGCTCCAGCATCTGTACCAGAGCAGTGGTCCCTGCACAGCCCTGCACTCCTCTTGGCTGGGAGGAAAGGATGTTTATTTTTGTTGCTTCATCAATGACATCATCTCTCGTAACAAACGACTCGGGACTAAGACGTAAGTGCGCAAGACAGGAGGAATGCTCCTACGTGTGGCCTGCTCTATTTATGCACCCTGCTACATGACAGAAGTGCATGCAGCGGGGAAGGCTCTTAGTCTCTGCTGATCAGGAGGGACAGTCTGTTCTTTTCTGGCTCAGTGTTGGGGACCAGACCTGTCATCTTGCTCAGACTGCTGCTCTCTGCTTCACCTTATCACCTTTCCGGCAGCAGTTCAGTGTAATAGGTGCTTTGGGAAAGCATAAGAAATAAGGTAAATACAGAGTAAGCCTTTGGCTGGTCACAGCCTTCCTGTTGCCAAAGCAAAAGTCCACAATGAACCCTGACTTTAGGACCAGGAGGTGATCTTGCTGGATTCTGCCTAGATTAGGATTTCTTCCGTCTGCCTTCACAGAATCATAGAATAGTTTGGGTTGGAAGGGATCTTAAAGATCATCTAGTTACAACCCTCTGCCAAGGGCAGGGACATCTTTCACTAGATCCGGTTGCTCAAAGCCTCATCCAACCTGGCCTTGAACGCTTCCAGGAATGGGGCATCCACAGCTTCTCTGGGCAACTGGTCCAGTGTCTCGCCACCCTCACAGTAAAGAATTCTTCCTTATATCTAATCTAAATCTACCCTCTTTCAGTTTAAAACCGTTATCCCTCGTCCTGTCACTACACTCCTGATAAAGAGTCCCTCCCCATCTTTCCTATAGGCCCCCTTTAAGTACTGGAAGGCTGCTATAAGGTCTCTCCGCAGCCTTCTCTTCTCTAGGCTAAACAACACCAACTCTTTCAGCCTGTCCTCATACAGGAGGTGCTCCAGGCTCCTGAACATCTTTGTGGCCCTCCTTCTTTCCCTTTCCTTTACCTCACTTCCCCTGTCTCCTTACAACTAATTTCCATGTGTTGACCAGTGAAGCGCCTGGGTGCAGCTCAAACCCAGCCATGGCAGGTCACAGTGGTTGTGTGCCATGGCTGAATTCAGTCTGTGTACTTGAAAAATGGCATCCTGTCCTGAACAAGGCTTGCTGAGGTGCTTGGGGATGCATGGCTTATGCTTGGCTGCTCACTCTGCCCATTTTCTTACAGTGCAGAAATGGTCCTGGACGAGCAGCTTTGCTTCTGCCCAGTCCAGGTGCTGTGGGCCAGATTGGGTGGTGCATGGGAAGTCCTTTGGATATCAGACTTCTTCATGTGAGGACAGCCTGTGTGCCTCCCTGTTCTCTGCTAAAACCCCGTGCCCCAGAGTAGCTGAGAATGTTGGAGTACCGGTGTAGCAGCCACAGCTGGGATGCAACAGAAGCAGAAGTCTTGGTCTCTGTAGGCCAGGTGGCAGTTTTTACTGGAAGAAAATGACTTGGGAGCTGCTCAAAGCTCAACCAACCTCTTCCCCTTGGGGCTACCTTTTTCTGTTTCCCATTCTGAAAAATTTGTCCTTTTATAACTGCTACCATCTGCCCCTTAGGGCCTAGCGTGGTACAGGCATGAGACAGCTGTTCTGCCAGGATATCTGTTCTCATGCTGGCATTGGGGAAAGCACCCAGTTGCCCTCTGGCTGTCAAGAGTTGGTCAGAGCAACAGCACAGTTATTGCTGTGCTTCACGCTGTGGTGATCAGGTGGAGGGCTTTTCAACACAGACCCCCAGACAGTCCCAATTTTGTGATTTGCTTCCCCTTATAGTCCCTTTTCCCTCTTCCCAAGTTTCCCCTTTAGCAGCTTCCTTCTATCAGCAGTAAATCACAAGCCCTTGTTTGTTTACCCCTTCCCATCCGCAAGGTGTTCTGTTGACTTTGTACCCCAGTTTGGTATTTACGATATGGTTGCCAAAGTAGTTTCCACCTGCATCATCAATTCAGTCAAGCTAATCCCCTGTTGCTGCACCCCCCCACCTGATTTTGTCATTTTCATATTATTGTCTGGTTTGCATGCCCCAGGCTGGGCCATTTGTGTGTGCGTTGCTGCCCTTTGCTACTGTTCCTTCCCCAGTTCCTCATGCTGTGAGCTTGTTAGAGACAGGCAGGGGTTAGCCACCAGCTTGCACACCCTAACAAACTCATATCCCTGTACCTGCAGGGGTATCTGCCCTGTCCTCAAGGTATCTACCCTTGACATCTTACCCCAAGCAGCTGCCTGAGACGTAACCTCCTCCCAGGCATGGAGTCCTGCCAGGGCATGGGAAGAGCAGGTCCATGCCCTGCATGGGTAGCACGGCCTGTTACTGAGCTAGGATCCCAAGGAAAAGAGATTGCTGTGATGGCTCTGCTCTACTGCTGTAGCAGTCCCTCCAGGTGCATGCTGTTTGCATCGTGCCCCTGGTCAACTGCAGCTGTTTCTCGGGAAGTACAGGTGAGTGCTGGGGTTGCTGCATACAGTAAGCGTTACAAACTACAGGCAGTAAGTGAACGTTATGGTGGGTAACTTTATTTTGAAACAGCTTGTCAGAACAAAGTAAGTAGAACACAAACCCCTGCTGGTGCTCGGCATCCAGGAAGCCCAGTGAGACCACCCCACCTTGACTCAGTCGAGCTGCCCTCAGCTCCTGCCCTGCCGGGAGCAGCTCTCCTATGTCTGCACTGAAAAACAGGCCAGCATCTGTGCAAGCACTGGGTGGAAGCTCTCTGGAAAGCTCCAGGCCAGCTCCCCCCATCTTCTAAACCCTGCCAAAAAGTACTTGCTGTGTAGGCTTCCAGAACAGCCCCATAAGCACAGACGGGCCATAAGGAGGAAAGCATCCAAGCAGCAGTTGGCTGGGAGAACGGTGCTGTGCTGCAGCTCCAGCTGCGGTGAGCTGTCACTGTGTAGGAGCCAGCTGGGGCATTACAGCTGGCTTGGCACTTGCTACAAACCCCTTCATGAGCTGGGGAGCTGGACAGTGAGACCAATTATGGAAGCAAGTAAATCAGCATCATCATAGGTAGTGCTGCTCTCAGGAGGACAGCATTCTGGGCTTTAAGATTAAATTAAAAAACCCTGGTTTATGCCTACTCAAACACTCTGCTGAACCTGCTCCTGCAGGATGAGGGCAGCTTGATGTTACTGCCTGCTTTATCTATCTGACTTCCTCACGGCCCTGCTTGCAGCTTTCCTGCACCTGCTGACGGCAATCTGTGGTTTGTGGTCTGTACTAGCCTAGTCTCAGAAACCAAAATTTGAGGCATGCTGGTGATGTGTGCAGACAAGAATAGGAAATACGGGGTGTTGTGGGGGATAGCTGAATCTCTGGACAGAGGGCCCCAGAGTAGCAGGCTTCCTGCAGACTGACTTGGTGACTAACAAAACCATAAAACAACAAGGAGGAACAAACGATGGGAAGTGCCTGTCTGCCCAAGGCCAAGCTTAGTGTCTTGCCTGACCGCTTCCGGCCCAGTGTGTAAGGCTCGGCAGCTGAGCAAGAAGCCAAGCCGTGGCTGCATGTGAGCAGGCTCAAGCAGTGCCCTGGGTTCACTGCAGGAACTCGTCATACTCTTTGGGGAGCAGGGAGCGCTCACAGGAATCTCTCCTCACCGCTGCTGGTCTGAACACTTGGGCAGGAGAAGGAGCCATCAGAAGGGGCGCCACTGTGGCTTTGGCTCTGCTCTGCTGCTGCAATACAGGGACAAAACACGAATGCACCTTGTGGAAGGAGGCACTGGCTTGTCCAACAGCGCCCTGTCCAATGTGTCTGCGTGTGCCAGCTGTTCAGCATCCCTCTCCTCAATTGCATGAGCTTATGCTACGCCCATCCCTCTGCTCTGCCAGCTGCAAGTGAATGTTGCCCCTGCCATATGCTGCCTTCCCTGTACTGCTAGGGTGTCAGGGAGCTGCCCGCAGCTCTTCTGCAGGAAGCAGACCAGAAGGGCAGAACAGAGACTGTCTAGGCTAGTCAAACGCAAGAGACATACCTGCTTGGGTTGATGCCGCTCTGGTCGCTGGTCCCTGGGCTGGGCCTGCTGTCTGTGCAGAGGTTTGTACAACATACTCTTCAGGTATTTGTAGAGGTTGCTTTTTAGGTGCAAGGGGTTATAAGCAACTTCCACTTCCAAGCTGTTCAGGGCACTCTGCTCAGACAGAAGAAAGAACCTAGTGGCTATGAGATGTGACAGGTGGAGGCTGGCTGTGGGGTTTGCTTGGTGGGGTTTTTTTGTTGTTGTTTTTAGTGTTGAGGGCTTTTTTTTGCAGGGATGAGTGTTACGGATGCTGCATGCCACCCTGCAGTGATGGAAGAAGGGATCTTTGGCTGTACTGCTACCCACAAGGACCACTCTTAGCTGTGTATAGAACAAGAGGCATCTGCAACCAGGTTTTAATGGATTTAAGCATCCCCTTGCAGGATGCAGTCCTATTCTCCCCCATGCCCAGAATCAGCCAACAAGCTTTCTGGGCACCGTCAGCCTCAACTCTCTGCTTGATCAGACCTCTTCCCTTTCCCCCTAACAGACATGCAACATTGCTCCAAAGGACGGGCATTTGCTGTCCGTGAAGAAAGCTGTAGGATGTATTGGCTGCTGGGAAGAAGTTTTGGAGTGCTCCATCATATTCCAGCTGTCACTAGACATTTTCACAGCTGTTTCCTCCTCTACTTATCTGCTAAGACCACAGTGAGGGCCCCGCCCTTCCTGGCATCACCTGAAGCAGAGGCAGACAACTCAGGAGAAGAACATATGGATGCACAATAGGAAATGCAGAAGCCTGAATCTATTGGAAGAAACAGAGACACTTTATGTCTTGATTTGTCTTATGCCTAAAGCACCTCTCTCTGCAGTCTGAGGAGATCCATGTTCCCCAGCAATGAGGGAGATAGATACAGCAGCAGCTGCATGTCCTGTGCATAAAGGCTGATCGTTACTGTGATCCCTGCTTGTACAACTGGGATCTTTTCCACAGATATTTGTGCAGAGCTGTCAATGACTCACCTCTATAGGGCCATGCACTCTCTCAGGATGTTCAGCAAGCAGGGCTGGGAAGGTTGATGGCAGCAAGAGCTCTCTGATGGCGACTGCTTTGACAAGTAGAGTGGCAGAGTCGGAAGGGACAATGATGTAGTAGGAATGCACCATGATGTTCCAGTTTGGACTAGTGTTCTGTGGCTCACGTTTGGCCAAAAGCATCCACTTCCTTTTCTAAATGGCAAAAGCCAAAACCGATGTGAACAATGGGCAATAGCCACTTCCTTCAGCACTTCCACTGTAAGGGCTGCTGGGTTCAGGAGCAGAGACATTCATACACATCAGAATAAGAACACTATTCTGCATTATGGTTGAGGATAGCATGTTGTTTGAGGGGTTTTTTTAATTGAATGCAAGACAGTTCTTAAGAAAAACATCCAATTTTACTTTATGACTTGTCAGTAATGGAAAGTCCTCCACATCCCAAGCCTTGGTTAATTATTTTCACAGTTAAAGATGCACGTCTAACTCCAACCCTGACTTTTGCACTTCTTACCTCCGAACGCTGGATTTCTGATAGGCTAGAGAGTCTCCTCTAATGTTTGCTGTGCTGTAGCATCTTTCCAGTGGATGCATTGGCTGGAAGGATTTACAAGCCCGACTCTGGCCCATGAGATGAAGCTGCAGCTTTTGAAACATGTTTTCTGGTGCAGGCTAGATAAGTCTTACTAGATGTGCACTAACTATTCATTTATATGGCAATCCTTCCCCACGAGACTGCAATTTTCACACACTCACCAGAAGACTATGACATAGAGCATGGAAGCTCTGCTGGTTTATCTCCAGTTCATCCCAGTCTAGCTGCCAGCAGCTTGTGGGCTTGATGATGAAGGGTAGTCCATACAGTACAGACTCACAGACCCCTTCAGACTTCAGAGCCCTGCGAATACACAGCTCATGTTAGTGAAGCACAGCCAACATGAAACTAGCGAGAAGACTCTACCAGGAGATGACTAGCTCAAGTGGCTACGGCAGTATCAGCTGCAATACTGCCACAAGCACTTAATGTCTGTATTGCTGTGGCCTGTCACTATGAAACCTTGCAGAAAAGTCCAGCTGCAGTGAAAAGAGGCTTTCTTGCTGATTTCCAGATTCCCTTGTATCTGCGTTGACAAGAGCATGCCGAGAAGCAGATCCAGTCTTCATGCACTTTGTATACAAAACAGATTGTTAATCTGGCCTCTTGGGCAATAACTCACCCAGGCAATTACATCTCTTCCTAAGTGATTTTTACTGGATCATGGTTACCCTTCACTTAAACTGACATGTGCTCTACTCCTGCACAGACCCTACATCCTACCACAAACACTACTATGGACCTTACAGTGCTTGACATAGCCTGTCCGTAGCACACTTCTGCTTCATGACAGGGCTTTATTAAGTAGCTTCAGTGCTTTGGCTGTGGGCCATTTATGCACGATTACTGAGTGCTCTTCAGCTACTGACAGGATGAGAATCACTTTAAGAGCAACTGTATAGTTCAGAAATTACACACAAATTTTCCTATAAATAAACCTCAGAAAAGACACTAGAGAGCATCACTCTTCTTGTTATGCTCTGTGCTTACCAGCCATAGACTGCTGACGGGAAAGCAAATAAATTCTTATGTGAAGTCGCACAGCACTATGAGGCTTTGCTTGCTTTTTTACTACTAGTCAACTAGTTAGCTCAGGCTCTGACATCCAATTAATTGCTGTGGCCTCATTAGGAAGTGAGAGAACAGCAGAATTATATATGGAGCAATGGCTGCAATCTACAGAACATCACACTGGAGGGAAAAAACTGTTGCATGAATAACATCTATGGTGGTACACTCATAAAGTGCTAGTGTCATGGTAACACCATTTTTGACTCTGCGCCCCTGTCTGCATGTGCGGGATGTGGTGTTCCATAACGCTAAGAGTTATGAGGGTTAAGGGTATCTCACACCAGAATTTTGCTCACTAGCACTTTGAGTGCCCCAGCGCTTTATGGTGATGTTACTAGGTCCTAGCTGAAATTGCATATAAAGAGCGAAGGCTGCTATTATACCAGCCTTCCAGTTATCAAGCGCAAAACACGTAACAACACTTACTTTACAACCCGGAGTTTGTACGTCACTGTAGCTGGCCAGGCTGCCATCTGGCAGGGTGAATTCAAATCTGCTGCTCTAACAGTGCCATCAGCTGTCCCAGAAAGTAGAGCTGGGTCGAGCAATCTCTCCTGCAAATCGCACTTCAGGCACACTAGGAGAAGGAGATTGGTTTAGATTACTGGAAATGGCAGTTTAGCACATGACATGCTCAAAGCACAACACTAAGTTAATGTTTTCTAGCAACAGCAACTATTAAGGGAAGAACAATGCTAAAGCCTGTGACACAAGGCAACACTCTATCCTCATTTTACACACAAGGGGAAATACCACATGCTTGGCATGTTAATGAAATAACGATTGGTCGGTAACTGGGCTGGCAAGTTCCAGTTCTGGCGATGAGTGGCCAGCTGTAGAGGGAGCAGAAGCTCATTTCCCAATGCCACACTGGGTTCAGGGCCACATGTTTCCTGCCAGCTTTTCTATCTGTGTTTGTGGAGAAACCCAACACACTGGTGACGCTAACTCTGGTATAATATGGTATATAGCTGCATACAATTTCTCTGGCCTTCTACAGATTTCTTGAGTGTGGGAAGGTGAAAAAACCTGACTGCAGCGTAACTTGGTTTGTCTTGCTAGCTAGAATAAGACAATGCATCAAGTATGAAATTCAATGTTATGATGAAGGAAAATCCACCTTTAACAAAATTTCATAATTGCCTGTGCTGGTCTGGAGGCTGTTATGGTAGCTACTACATAAATAAAAAGTCACACCAGGCTTTCTGATCTGCTTGCTGTGGACCATATCTGCAGAAGTCACCAGCAGCTCTCTATGAGCTTTGCGTCCAGTTTGGAACTGGCCTGTGGATCACCAGAAGGAAACAAGTGTGCTTCTGCTGTGGTGGCAATGGGAAGCTGCACGTGACTATGATATTGGCGTGGCGTATAGTACCATATTGGACAGGCATGGAAAGGGGATTGCTGGAACTGCATGTGCAGATTCCCATGGCAGTGCAATGGTGACAACACAGTTAACAACAACTTACGGGAAACACCTATGTCTGCTGTAGCTGTTGGTGTTTTCAGTGCTCACCCACTTAGGGACTGAGGATTAGGGATTTGGACTTAGACTAGTAATGGAAAAAGAATTACATATTCCTTATAAATTTTCCCATGTGTTATTATAACTGTTGGCAGCTCCAGCTAGAACATTAGCTATTTTAGTGCTAAATCAATAGATATAAATACAAGCCAAGTCCCTTTGTAAGGCAGCCTTTATTTAAGTGCAGCTCTGGCACAGACTTTTAGTATCAAACATGAGGAACACAATTTTTAGGACTATATAACTGAGCCAGAAGGTCCCCCTTGGCTCTCAGTACATAAGGCACCTTTTACTTTGACCAAGTGGATATAAATTCACATACTCTTCAACGCACATTTTTTTCTGCAGAATGGAAATTAATTATAGCATCAGCAGCCACAGGACATGGCAGCAACCTAGAAGTATTCTAAGCAAATGGCCCCTCTCAGCCTGAGACAACAGAAACTCCAGACAGCTTTCAAAGTCACCCAGAGACCTTAGTTGGGTCTCTAAATGTGAGGGAACATGCCCATAGGACAGGCCTGGGTAATCTTTAAGGCTGTGGGATTTAAGAACGCCCTGAAATACTTAGGGTGGTCTTGGGTGCAGTGGCATGGCTGAAGCCTCCTGATGGAAGGAGGAGATGAAGGTGTTCACTCTCTGTGCCATGGTCATGTAGCCATGCTTTAAACAGCATCTCCAAGCTGATTACATTGTCCTCTACAGTTTGCACATCGATGTCCATTCCCAGGATTGCAATGTCTGCAGGAAAAAAAGGTGAAAAAGCACAAACATTTTCAGCCATAGAAAAGAACATGCTTTTGCATTTTCCACTACCCTATGCCTCCTTAGTCC
>VYZW01046694.1:0-50109 GCA_013401315.1 Balaeniceps rex
GATCTTAAAGGTCTTTTCCAAGCAAATGATTCTGTGATTGATTCTCCAGTCCTATGGCTTGGAGGGTAAAACAGGGACAACGGGACTCTTATTGCCCACTGGGATGACACCGAAATTGCAGTAAAGCAGCAACTGTGATCAGTTCTTGCCAGGAGAAGATCTTTGAAGTAAATGCTGCTGGGAATTGATAAAAATGACTGATGATTGTGCTTGAGGAGCAAGCTCAGTGGCTTTAGATCATCACCCTTTACCTGTGCGATGCAAACCTAGCAGGGAGTCCAACAGAAGCCTCCTGCCCTTGAACGCATCTGCACAACTGTCCAGGTGCTACCTGATCCCACCACCATTGTCCTCTACAGAAGGATGAGCAGGACCTGTCTGCCCCTCCACAAGCAATGAAGCAGTTACGAGAACATCTGAGATCTTATAAAAATGATGAATTCATTTTCCACAAATAAAATCCAGCAAGTTTTATGCTGCTACCTACAAAAATGCCAACTGCACAGTTTCTGACTGGGATTTAGCTGTTGCATTTTGACAGAGAATAGCAAAATGGTCAGCTCTAGTTAGAGCTGGGCAGTAAATTACATGCTCCATCCACAAAGAAATGTTTATCATCTGTTGCCAAAAACCACAGCGCCCTAGTGTTTCCTCGTGCTTGCTTTCCATTTCTACAGCCACCGAGGAGGCTGTTACCCTCGGGAAGTCTCATTTAGAATAAACAGTTCTTTATGTTCATTATCATAATTCCCAGAGAAAGGGCTGGAGATGCCTAATTAGCAATTAAGCATGACCGATCAGGCAGCCTGGAAGCACCAGGCTGGACCCAGTCGATCTGCGAGTGCATCTTCCAGGCTGAAGAGCTACGGAAAACCTTGTGACTCTTCCTCTGGCCTCGAGGACACCCAGGCTTTGAGCTGGGGAATTTCTTCTATTTTTTTGGGTGACAAACAGTTCACTGGAGAGAGGGGGGGGAACCTAACAACACTGCTGTTTCAGGAAATGGCTGATTTTAAGGAAAAACTAAGAACCTGAGGTCCAAAGTGTTTCAGTTCCTCACTGAGAAGCGGTGTTTGCAGATCAGAAGTGACCGACTGCTTCTCAAATGCAAAAAGGAGACTCCAAACCCACAAGCACGGGTGTTTTGGGGGAGGCCTTGCATTCCTTAATTTTTTTCCGGTTCAGTCTTTGAACCTTGGTTCATCCCCGCTTCGATCTCACCCCCGTGATGACGGCACGGCCAGCTGGGCTCAGTGAGCTTGGAGCCAGTCACGGGCACTGCTCGGCCAGGAGCGCCCGGCGATGCTCGCAGCCTCCCCAGCTGCACAGACCGAGAGCTTCGGAGCAAGAGTGCAGCTTGGCTTAGGCTCAGCGGCTGGGGCTGGGGACCCGCGCCCACCATCGCCTGGCTCGTCCCTCTCCTCCCAGCATGTCGGGGGGTCCTGGACCAGGCGGCTGCGGTCCATCATTCAACCAGTGAGGGGAAAACAGGCCTGATAAGCAACCCTCCCCAGAGCAGGTCTGTTTTAAATCCAAGCAAGACGAAGCCTTTTGCCAGTTAGGGAGTTACTCACAGACTTTGCCAGTGGCACAGATTTTTGGTTCAGCTTAATGCCTTCACCCTAGATTTAGCTCAACTCCTAATAATAGGGGTTAATCTCCTCTCGTGAACATGGCTTATTAAAAGATCACAGTAATCCCTCTGTGGGTTCAAAATCCACAACTTAAAGATGTATTAACATACTCAAAGCGACGGCAGGATAAAAGAAATGATACTCACGCTGTGGCCTACCTGTAAGCTAGAGGCTGGATTTTGTTCTGCTGGTTGTACTACCTAAAATAGCTGTTTGCTAAAATACAACTTGATTGCTGTCTGATGTTTTGTAACAGGCACAGAGATCGTCTCACTTTTGAAATGTCTAAGATTTCAAAGTCCCACAAAGACAGTCTTCCAATTCCCACTGGCCTGCAGGAAATGCTTGTAACCCATGAGTTTGAACCAAAACAGTGCATTTCTATCAAATCGTGTTCAAGTTCTTTTTTCCCTCACCAATTTCTCCCCCCAAATCATTATTTACTTGTACATTCTTTGCTACTTAGAAACACGGGAGGAGAGAACAAATGCATCAGCCAGCAATGCACTGAGGATCACCTCTGGAAACGCTAATGGCTTCTCACTCAGCAAACAGATTTTCATGTAGGCATGTCTAGTTCAGAGACGGAAGCTGAGAGAATGGCACCATTTCACATGAAAACAGACAGAGATGGCCAAAACCATGGGATCATCAATGCTGTTAAAAAGAAAACCATCACGGTGGTGCTGAACTGCACTGTGCACATGGTGCCCTAGAGACCTGCCTGCCCTGGGTTCAGCAGGGCGTTCAAATAGTTGGCTTTTTAAATAGATGAGGAATCACATCCAGATTTCCCCCCGCATCTGCAGAGCCTGGGTTAGCCAACATGCGTTGGACACGGAGGGAGAGCTTGGCAACGGCACCAAGCAGAGCATGTGCTGGACAGCCCTGTCTGCCTTCCCCACCTCAGCCTGCCTGGATTTGTCCCTGCAGGCCACCCGGCGGAAAGGATAGCAAGGAAATAAGGTCTGGCATGGCATCCCCACACAATGGGGGAAATAATAATAAAAACAAGCAACATTTAAGATTCCTGTTGAATTGAAAGCAGGGGAGCACACACAGGATGAGCTGAAAAGGCAGGTCTTGATCCGCATGGAAAGTCACCATCTCCCTGCTGCATGACCACGCAAGGGTCCCGGGGGGCACTAACCTGCCTTCTTTTCTCCAATGTTCCCAAAGGACCCAGAAATGCATGGCGCTGTCTTGTGAAAATGGGACAGCAATGAGGCAGCCCTGCAGCTGGGGTGACACCACGGAGCTGCTCCCTTCCCACAGTGACCCGTTCCCCCTGCCACCGGGGAGTTTGGAGCCAGCAGTCCCGCTCCCAGCCAGCACAGAGGGCTGCTGTACGGGGACGCCCAAAGAGCTGGGCAGAGCCTGGGTACCCCTTCCTCACTCCTCAGCTGAACGCTGCATGCCCAGCACCCAGCATTGCCAGGGAACCCCAGGCTCCAGCAGCCTTCTCTCTGCTGCGGGCCCCAAACGTGTTATGGGGTCGACCGGTCTGTAACCCACCAACCTGCGAGCAGGTGAAAGGGGTTCCCAGGATCTACAGCTCTGGGACAAAATCCCTGAAGGCAACTCTACATCTAAACCAAATTGCATCCCCAGCTCGCAAGGAGCTTGCAAGAGGACACCCGTACAGGCGGACGCTGGGGCGGATCTTCAGGTGTAAGGGAAAAGGGACAGGGCTGTTCAAAAGCATGGAACAGTACTGGAAGGGAAACTTGTAAATAAGGCAAGGTCTTTTCAGTGAAAAGCAAAAAAGGGACAGTGAAAGGGAGGTGGAACAGAGAGCTGAAACTCAACAACAGTGGGGAGCAGGTGGGTAAGGAGCAGTGCTGTGCCGTGTCGCGCTTCGTCAAATCCAGGGAGGACCCAAGGAAATGATGAGGTAGCAGACTTAACTAAACCAGATAACAAGTACCTTCTCTTGCAACACTAAACTGCAATATTTGGGGTGAGGTGGAGGCTAGGGGATTAAGGAGGTTCACACAGGACTCGGACAAATTCACCAGGACTGGCTCTGGGTGGGCACCACAGCAAAAGCCTGTCTGTCCCCACTGGAACGGGCAGGCGTAGAGATGCTGCCAGCTGCAGACGGGAGGCAGACACCGCAGAAGTCTTCCCTAGCACCGCTTTTGTGCTGCCATCTACCAGCGTTTGATCTAAGCTCGCACCGTTACCCACCGCCACGCTATCTTAGCCCCTTAGATACTGCTGTCAGCCGAAAGCTGGTGGCCCAAGGCTGCTTTGATTTGCTTTGAAGCTGTTGCTGTAAACGGGAATGTCGAGCAAGAGCAGCTTGCTCTCAGGCTGCCCAGCTACCTGGGCTCATTTGAAGGCAAGATAAAGCAGCCCCCCGAGTGTTATGACAAGAAGCCTTTTAGCAAAAATGAAGCAGAGAGACTCTGTTTACAAGAACTGCTTGTAAATGGAAACCAAAACCTGAATCTGAAAGCAAAACCACATGGCCATAATCTCTCTCCCGTGAAAGGAGTGCTAATTCCGATGTCACCCTGCAAGCTAAATGGTCTCCTCTAACCAAACGAGGATTACAGCTGCATTCCTGGATCATACCTGACCCAGAGAGCGCTCTGAAGTGCGGGGAGTGGAAAAGGCCTCCCCCCTTACTGCGTTGCATGTCCCCGGCACAGCTGGACAAAAGGTTATGGATCAGCTCAGTTAGTTTACAGAACAACCCAAATGATTTCCCGGGAATGAAACCTTGGCGTGAAGGTTTCCAGTGGGGATGGATACCAGCCTGCTTCTACTGCTTCATTGTCAGCAGGAAACGTGTGGAGTATGCCATGGGATTCACTGCATTTCATAGTTCAACCTACAGGTGCAAAGTAGATGTGGATTTAGGAGGCTGTTGCAGTATTTATTTTGCCAGCAGACGTTCCATGCAAAGACTGGACTTCAGCTTGTACTTCATCCCAGCTGAATGATGGGCTAGCTTTGGATTTGCTCTGAATGACTGTGCAAGATGGGGCTCACAGTGGGCCAGTATATGCTTACATACGTGCATATGGACAGATAGATACATAAACTGGCACTTCCACAAGCCTCAAGCCTTTATACCAGGGCTTTTAATGCCTTAGAGCTGCACCAAGGAGATTTCACCCAGGGGCTTCTGAACCTCCATTCTGGCCACTGCAATGTGAACCAACTCCAGGGCTGACCTCCTCCAAAACCCCATCTACCTCTGGCATGGCACCCGTGGAAATGTAGGGCTGGCAGAAAGTCTAAAAACCAGACAGTGGTGGCAATGCAACTGGCAAAAAAATTATGGGGTATTGGCTTTGGTAGCACTGTGTAATGTCAACAGGGAATAAGAGACAGCATCGAAAGACCAAGACCAAAAACAAAGTCCCGGTTAGAAGGTCTTTCTCATCAGCTCTCAAAAGGAGGCAGCAGTGTGTACTAACACAGGCCATTAAGTCAGCAGCATTGATAAATGTAGAAGAAAACAGGCAAGTCCTTGTTCTCCTTGAGAAAACTTGGGAGACAGAGACTCTTGTACCCACATGGTTAAGCATCCTACTGCACAGCCCTGCAACATGATTCTCACGGGTTTTCACAAGGTGGGCACGATGAAAAGGCTCACTGCAAAGCAACCACATCAGCAGGGACCTCCCATACTCCAGATCGCCGCACGCAAAAAAAGCAGGCGCTTGCGTGAAGGCTTTGCCCTCAAACACAGCCATCCCCTCCTGACACCCATGGTCACCAGTCTCGGCACTCGGGGAAACAAAACAGCACAGCAAGTCAGCAACCACACGCTGCTGAGCACTGCGATGGAGACAGTGCCTGCAATTCACAGCATTCTCTCTGACCAGCACTTTGTGTGGCAAATGCTCACATTAAAGTGCCTGAAAAACCACTGCAATCAGTGCTTGCCCAACCCCAAATCCCATTTAGCTCAGATCCCCAAGCTACTGCTGTTTTTCCCAAATAATTCGCAACTTTCAGCTTTCGCTTGAGAATGCAACATGCTGCAAATTCCAAGAAAAGTGCTGATATTTTTAGCAGCATCATGGTCGGAAACCAAAATCAAGGAATGATCCTTAAAGCATCACCCAAAAGCAAATCATTCGAACTTTAGAGGAACTAATAGCTGTACTGATACCCTTTTCTGGCTGAGCTCTGGTTATGCCCCAATATACTTCTGCTAATTTAACAGAGGCACGTGGCAAGTTTTCCCTACATCATAAATACAGCAGTCATTTTTCAACAGCTGAAATTTCACCAGTGGCCCTTGGTCACTGTGCTAACCATCACGCCAGGCTGGCTTGTTGCAAAAGGGAGTTGTTTTCTTAGTCAATTATGCCATTATTCCCAAAAACATGCTTTACATGACAGGATATAAATCTTGGCGGACCTCTCCTGGGTACACTCTGCCCCACATAAATATCGGCGGTGGAGAACCATTTAACAAAAGCATTAGACCCAAAACATGAACAGGGCTGGATCGTGGGAGAACACTGGTGAGAAGCGCAGCTCCGCGATAGCACGGCAGCCAAAGAAAACAGGGCTGCTCTGGGGCTGTCCTTCGTGCAGATGAAAAAACAGAGATAAAAAATGTTAACCCCGCAGGTAGCAGCCGTGCCATGAATAAGAACATTTCTAATTCCAGGTGGTGTTTATTATTTCTCTTCTTTCAAGGGCTTAGAGCATCTTTAGATATCCTAGCAGCTTGCAGGAGACACAGTGACACCCGCACCGCGATGTACACAGAAAGTGCCACCTGGGACAGGGAGAGGAGCATTGCTGCTTTTTTCTCAAAATTAAAAATGTTTTGCAAGGTTGTGCTACCAGCCCTGAGATATGAAAGTAAAGCTCAGACAGGGGCAGGACAAATAAAACAGGATTGATTTGCAGGAGGAAAGAGGGAGGTAGGAGCGCTGCTGGTCACCGCCGGGTGCTTGGGCAGGCAGCTGCCTCGCTGCTGGACCTACGTGACAAAAACAGCTTCAGAAAGGAGATGGGAAGAGCCCGCAAAAAATAACCCTGTCCAGGATAGTGAGCGGATGAGAAGGACCGGACCCCAGAAGTGACCAGACAATGTGTTCGCTGAGCTCAAATGATTCATTCACTTTTTCAGTTATATGATCTGCATGGTATTTATAGACTTCTCTGTAGTGTTTGACTGGAGATCTGTGTTTTTGCATTTTTGGAAAAGACATTTCACCTTTTGCAATAAATTCTTGACCAATACAAGCGCAAAGAGATGCAAAGAAAACGCTGGAAGTGATCTTACCGATGGGCTAAGAAAACACTTCAAAAACACATGTCAGCTAAGGACAGATTCATGTGCAGCACGTCCTTATCTGAGCTACAGAGTTTTTTGAAAGTATTACTGCTATCAGAGATAAAGAAAATTTACTAGCGTGCATACGTTTCCAGCAACATGCCTACATTTCCAAAAAGCATTTTATAGGATTCAGATTGGAGATCAGCAACTGAAGCCAAGAGGAAAGATTACAGGATTAAAAACACTGCATTGAGTGCAAAAGACAAAACATTACTACTCAGTCAGAATCAGGATCGTACCAGTGGGAAAAGAAAGATGAATGAGTTGTCCAAGAGCTGTTTTCTAATGACTAGGTATTTCTTTTTATATAGTTAATTATATGTAGTGAGCTAGGTACACACTATTCTATACACACACAAAAATAAGCAGTTTCTGTGAAGTTAGTGGACAGTTTCCTCCTTTCTTTGACAGGTAGGGTGCTGAAACACAGGGAGATTAAGACAAAAAATCTCCACTTACTGTGGAGCCATTTGCGTTCACAAGAGGCTGAGTTTTCGGAGGTTTTGCACCATTCTGTGTTTGTTCGAAGCCTGCTTCCCACTGACTCTGGGTGCAGCTGCGAGTGCTCACTACTACTGCAGATGCAAACCAAGGCTCCCAGCCAGGCGTCACCTGAGAAAAGGGCTTGAAACACTTTTGTGCACCAGAAGGAGCTGGAAGGTGAGCTCCAGCTCTCCCCAACCTTCCGTGTCTGCAGCCCTTGCTTCATTTTAACATGTTTCTCCTCCAGCGTTCCCAGAACCAAATGGTTGTAAGATAAAAACCTCTCGATCTTGTCCTCGAAAGGAGGGAAGGGGAGGGAGGGGTCCAAGGAGGAAGGGGGATGCTGGGGGTACAGATAAAAGAGCATTTCATCTTCCACCCCACCTTCTCCCCAGGGCAGACACCCCGCCTCGGGATGCTGGCTAGGGGCAGAGGTGTCCTGGCACAGCCTCATCCACCCACCATCTCCACAAAGGGCTCTGCTGTGCAACCACCATGTGTGGGGACAGCAGCACCAGGTACCTCCTGGTGCACCGCAGAGGATAAGGGGGTGCCTCTTCCTCCCTCTCTTCCCCACACACATCCATGCACTTGCCAGGCATTGCTCCCCATCTCCTTTCTTTTCATTCTGTTGGACACAGGGGAACCGTAAGCCACGGGACAGTAACTTTGCATGTTGGTGGAGTGTTTTGCAAGGCAACAGCTGACTATGTTTTTCTTTTTGCTTCAAAAGCTCAATAAAATAGCCACTACCCCAAAGTGAGTTTAAATAAGGTCCTGCTTTGAAGCCCAGCAGTTGACTCTGCGCTAGAATATTGTTTAATTTCATACTTCTTGAATCTTTGGCAGAGCCAAAAAGCCAGCTATACTATTAGGTTTCTCTTCAGTTTTCTTTTTAAACGCATCGCCGCAATGCTAAGCAAATCCAGTGATTCTAATGAACTCTGTTTTAAATGTAAAACATGTTTTGTAGCACTTAAAAATCAATCAATCTTCCAGAGATTGCTAAAATAGCTCGTATGAATTCCCTGCCATTTTCTACAAGCGAAGGCCAAGCCTGGGAGATGAGCAGGCACTCTGAGTTTGCAGACTGGCTCCATCTGTTACACATAAAGTTTGGTTTTGGCAGTGAAAACACTAGAGGGGGGGAAAAAACCAAGTCCTCTTGTCTGTGTTTGCTAACTGCAGGGCCTGATCTTTGAGGGAGCTGAATGTCTCGAGCCCCGGTGGGGTGGAGGGGACGTGCTGGTGCTCAGCCATCTTCCGGGACTGGCGCAGAGCTCACCCTCTGCTTGCTTTTATTAAGTCACAGAAACCTGCGTCTTCATTGCAAACTCCCTGCTCCAACACTACAAAGACACACTGAGCGTTAACACCCTTTGCTTTTCTCTTTGAAGATTTTACCTCAGCTTTCCCCTCGCCCGTCCCACTGGCCGGGATATCCATGGCTGCTCCAACGCAGGACACGTGGCTCCACCTGTGGAACCACTCATGGGGTTGTCCTCTGCACCCACAAATGAGAAATGAGAAACGGGGGTAGCGAAAGGCTGAGGCTGTTTGCACCTCCGGACGGCTGGCGCTGCTGACCGCAGCTGTACCCTGTCTGCAAACAGTGATAAAGAGGGAGTCGTGTTTTTAATACCAGAACGTGAGAAGACCTTGTATCAGCAAGGACACGAGAGAGGGAACTGCGCAACAACTCCCTCCCCGGCATTCCTCCAAAGCGATGATTAATGAATGCAAACCATCCGCCACATGGCCGTAATTGAGGACGACATGCCAGCGAGATGGTGTGTTTGTGTAAGGAAGGAGGCAGCCGACAGCCACTTCGCTGAAGAAAGCAAAGGGGAGCCCTGGGCTGGAGGAAGGCAGGGGCAATCGCCTGCCCTTTGGATGCCTGGCGTTCCTGGCACGGCCGAGCTGCCCGCTTTGGCTTGGTTTAGATCCCTACCATGGAAATGCAAGATGAAAGCCATGTCATTTTGTCTTCATTTCTACCTAACTTTCTGATCCAAAGGGTTAGGTGTCCCTCTAGCGCTGGAGGTATTTTTATCCTGTTGTCCATTATCAATCAAAGGCAAAATATTGATATACCAGGTGAACCCCAAGTCCCAGAGAAGCTGCAGAGTGCTGGCACCAGAGGGGATGCGAGGGACAAAAATACACCTTGCAATGCCCTGGCAAAGCCTCTGCCCTACGGGGTAAAGCTGCGCTCGGGGCATTCTTCCAAGGTGAGTCACAGCACGGACCGGGAGCACCAGCCCGCGTTACCAACTAAGCAACAACTGAAAACAACCCAGTAAAGGGAACAATGTTATTGCATCTTGGAATTACGCTTGTGGTAAAATAAAAACCTTTGCAAGAAACACCAAAGTCTGCCGGAGGAGAGCAGAGGGGAGGAGGAGGAGGAGGGCTATTAAAATGGAAGCCAGATCTGAGCTTCTTGTCGGGCTGAATTCTTTGCTGTGAATAATAAGCTTTTACCACAAAGAGGAAAGAAAGTTTGTTCACTAGCTTGGATTTTTCCAGAACCCGCACAACATCTAAAATCGTACAGGCTTTCTTGTCCTAATGAAAACTAATTACTCTAAAGAATATTCTTCAATGAACCCTTAGGGGACAAATATGATACTTCTCTGAAAACACGCTGTTCTTTTCCCCTCACAAAAAAATGTTCTCGTGCTTGTTTCCAGGAGGTAGGCAGGCGAGCACCGCAGCCAGCAGGAAGGCTGTTTGGTAATCCATTTAATATCACGTGCTCCGTGGCAGCTTTCTTGCACCATTCACGATGGAGCTACATCAATTTTGTAAAACCCAGCGAAGTCAATCAGAAGTCCCATATCGCAGCATCCCTGCGGAAATCCCCAGCAAAGGTACTTTACTATCCAGGCTCAAGCACATATATGTACATCTGTATCAAGTACAGATACTTAAGAGAGATGCATGCATGCACATTAATCTGCGTTCGTCAGTATAAATCTTCTTATAAGCACTGGGGAAAGTTGGCCGGCAAATTCTGTTTTAAGTATCCAGGAAATACGGCTTGTAGACAACAAAACAACTATTTTAAACAGGATGCAATAAGCTTTTCATGTAGGATATTTATGTTGCTGCGATGTTTTATAAATAACAGAGGAAAAATAGTAAATAAAAAAAGATTGGACTTCTGGTGAACACACAGACTGTTTCAGTCATGTCAGAGATTGCCAAAAATGCTACTTTCTCATCCTGCTGTAGCTGCCAGCCATCCAGAGTTTCATATACACCTTGAAGACTAAGAAGTGTGACACAGGCCAATGATGCTGTGTACGATCTTTGTTTTCAAAGATGGTAGGGTGCCCTTTTTAATACCTCTCCCTATCTCATCTGAAGAACTCTCGACACAGGTGTCAGAACCACAACTGCTTCCAAACCAGTTGGAAGCATGTATTACCATGTATTACCACTAAAAAAGGGGAAAAAAAGCCCTACATGCACTCCAGAAGCTCACAACCCAGCAGGGTGTTCAAGGACTGATTAATGCCTCATTTGCTATGCAACAATAAAACCAAAAAGTTAAATTCCACAGCTATCCTTGACATAATTAAATTATTACCAGAGGAATTACAGCAGGGGAAGGGTTACCCCTAATGCCTCTATATTATCAATAACAGATTTTTCATTGAACAGCACTGAACAGAAAAGTGCCGGAGTCAGTCCACGTGGAGGGGAAAAACCCAAACCAGAGTATTTTTAAAAAGTAGCATTCCACAGATTCAAGTATTTTAAAATAGCTACAATAGGAGTTATTTTATTTACTTTTCCTTTCATTATGTAGAACAATGGTGTGTTCCAGGCTCCCAGGAAAATTATTAATAGCACTTTGTGGATGCTCAGATTGTGGAATATGCTACATGGGGCAGGCAGGGCGCGTTCACAGGCTCCTGCCCCGACTGCTTTACAGCGATGCTGTGTAACTTGCTTTATTCCAAACTAGCCTCTCCTACCGCCTTGCAGAGCCTCCCCTCGCTGTCATGTTCATCTCTTACCTGATCCCGACGCGGTTATTCCCTACAACATGGCTGGTGCATACTCACTCATGTCATGGGAAGGCTCACAGGCAGTAACTGAGAGGACAGGGTGGCTCGAAGTATTTGCTGCAATTGCGCTCCACAAAGAAGTGAGACTTCACGCTGCGCTTTATTGTGAAACAGGTTAACTCAGCTCTGTGAATTCTCAAGGTAATCTGATCCTAGCGTCATATAAATGTATCTCTGTATGTGTGCCTCCACTGAAATGGTTAAATGAATAAATGTGAACAATTTATCAGGTTAATTTTGCCTTCGCATCATCACATGTAAACGATGGGATTTGAAAATGAAACCCCACTGTTTTAACTACCTCTCAGGAGGTTCCTGCTGAGTGGCTTGTCTCTGACTTGAACAGGCCACGTCAAAAACTCCAGGCAGACCCATCCAGGGTCTGGAAAATGCTGATTAATCATAATTCCAGTGTTTTCTATGACTGTGTCAATTTTGATAACATTTTCAACAGAAAACATCCTAGGTAATTTGAAGAGCATTTCAAGTTTTCTTACACAGAAATGTTTCAGGCAACAAAATATTTTGAAATTCTTATTTTACACCTTAAATCAGGAGAAAGCATGCCTCAAGTATTGTTATTTCCTGTTTTCTGACACATTTGTTTGTGAACTCTTGGGTATAACCAGTCTCTGCTCCTGACTTTTGGTGCACAACCAACCCCAAATCCCTTAGGTTTGCTCCCAAGAGGATGAATGACAAGGCTTGCTCTCCAAAGCACTGAGAATGTGCAACTGCTACCAACTGCACCCAGGCTCACGGTGCTCCCAAATTTCTTGGGTAACTTCGGTGGCAAAGGTTAAGAGATGAATTTATGCTTGGATGTCAAATCTTTCCATTTAAAAATGGGTATATCTTCCATTTTACTTGCAGGAAGAATCCGAATAAAGTGAGCATTTGTTCTCTACAAACAACCCATTTCACTCTGTTTTCCTGCTACTCGCAGTGCCTGTAATTTAGCCGTGAGCTCGCCTACTGATTTCAGCAGAGAAACCATCCATGCATTCTCCAGCACCGGTTTGGCCAGTTTGTTTGCTGTGATTTACTTTTACATACACTGTAAATAACAGTGTCCTGTTTCCATGGGTTATTTTTGACCTAGCAATGCTTCATTTACACACCGCACTCACCCATTTTTCTCTATGCTTCTGCTTCTGGCTGGACTTTCAAACGTGGCAGAACAGCAACAGCAAATCACCAAAAAATGCTACTCATTATGTACATCAACTAGATAAATTGACGGCACTGAAAACACGTCTCCAGCTTTCAATCTTGCTTATGAAAGGACAATTTAATTTGGGTAAGTTCACATGGCAATACTTCAGGCCACCCCATGCTTTTGGACCTAATATGTAATACAGACAGATACCACATGTTCAATGTGAGACCTGAAATTAAGTAGTTCTGTGCACGTATTTGCATTAAAAACGCACTAAGCAGCTCGGTGCCACCTGCTGCTGGTGCAGTTCAGCGGCGAGCTGCCCCATCGCCACTGCGCAGCCCACCCCATCCAGCCCCCAGCGCAGCACGGGGCAGCGCGCATTCGCTCTCCAAACGGAGGGCAGTGACTCACGGCGCAAATAAACCAATAAATCCCTGGGTAAACAAGCACGGAATCCCAATATTAGGCAGGGGGCTCTGTAACTTAATAATGAATAAAGACATCTGGCAAGCCCTGCCGTGATCTTGTTATAGCTGCAGTTTAACTCTCCAAGCCACACCAGTCAGCGGTTTGATCAGATGTTGGACAATCTCTTTTCTGAATAAGACAATACCAAAATACCCAGCCAATACTGGGAGGGGGGTTGTCTTCCTGCCCCCTCTGAAAAAATCAGGAGTCCCACATGCCCCAAATTCTGTAACAAGTCCCCAGCCCGCCCCTAGGAGGGACAGGGCTTGGCATCCTACAGCCAGGGTCGCTATTGTTTTCTTCTATTATTAATGAACCACAGCCTCCAGTCTGCATGGCAGAGGTTTTACCCACTATTTGCAAAAGGAGCATTCGGGTCCAAAAAGCTCTCTTTTCTCCTCAATCATCATTCATAAAAGTAATAGAGCAGGCAAGGCAGAGCTGGTGTCTCTATGTTCAAGATGTCCAGGAGCTCAGGATGGACTTCTCTTCCCTGAACTAAATTTTATTCTGAAGCTATGTATCATTTATCATCCACCTGATAATTTTATTAGACATTTAATAAAATGCATCTAGATTTTGCATTATGAAAAGCAGCACACGATTCACTCCTGACACTCCTCCTCTGTTGCTTCTTTTCCAAAATAAATCCTTTGCTGTTCAATCCCTCCCTGTATGGAAAGTGCTCCATACTTCCGATCAGCGCTGTTGTCCCTGTGAGCAGCCCATCCATGGCAGAAATCCAGGCTGAAGGTTATCTTAGTCTTGCCTGCCTGCAGACGTGGTGGTTTCTGATGCTGGAGCTGCAGACCAGTGTTTGGACACTAGCCTATTAACTCCTTGGCGTAATGTAGGAAGAGAAGATGCCCCCTGTAAGCAGAAAATTGCTACTCATAAAATCCCTGCAGATGGAGAATGCCTCCACATGTAGGAAGAGAAGAGACAATCACATTCCTCCCTAAATACACAGTACAAACATTATCAGAGGAAATGAACAGCAAACACTGAGCTTGAGGAATCGCGTCAGGCAAAGGAAAGAGAAACCTATGTGGGTCACGTCGCAGCCTGGAAAATGATCCTTCAAGATCAGCTAAATGGCAGCCGACGCAGAGCAAGAACTTTACGGGCTGTGGAAAAGCATGCGACAGTGCGGACACGGCTTGCCATTTGCAAGGCTTACATAACGAATCTGAAAATCAAGTAGTCAGTGATTATCCTCTTCTGGAGCCTCTCTAGGCACAAACGGGTGTGACACAAGGAGCCTACTGCTTACCTGGCTTTCTCTTCTAATTATCAACTGGTTATTAAGCAAACAAGCAGTGATAAAGTAGACGTTGGCCTTGGATCTGGAAGACAGCAGCCGAATGCTTGCCTTTCAATCCAGAGGCTGCAAAGCACGTGGCAAGATCCATGGAATTTAAGTTATAATTGTGATATAAGAACGAAATTCAAACTCATCTTACAGATGCAGCTGTGGTGCAGCCGAGCATCGGGGCCGTGCCTGGGCGCACACCCACCGTGCTTAGCCATTAATTTCCTGGGTGGTCCGGGATCGCCCCAGCACGTCTCTGCCTGGTGGGGCAAGAGCCCGGTGTGAGACCCGAGGATCGACCCACCTCCTAGCCGGCTTCACAGCACAGCCTTCGACTCTGCTGTGGGGGGCTCCAGGTGGTGATTTCGGACAGCCCAGACATTGCCCCAGGCTGCTCCCGCTGTGCATAGACCAGCTGACAGACCCTACTTGTACGCTTCAATGTGCTGATTAACACCAGGGTGGAGAATCTGGTCGTCCCAGTGGCTCCCCAATGCAGCCAAAGCTGAACGTAGGAAAGACACTTGCAAGTGGCCAGGAGAAATTGCTCTTGCAGATGCAGAAATAGTCATGAAGAAGAGTTTTTTGTATATTTTTAAGGCAGGTAGGAGATGTTTTGTATATAGTTTCAAGATAATCAGTAGCAATGGATCATGCGTCCCCTGGAGCATGGCCAGCAGGACCATAAGAACTGGGCAGCACAGGAGTTTGGGGAGTCTCACCTCACCCTGCTGAAAGGCCACTGCAAGGACCCCCCTTCCTGTCACCATTTCGGCAGCGACCGACTGTCCTGTTTGAGAGGTTTGATTCTCTGTCCAAGCTTTACCCTATGCCAAGATCCCAATAATTTAGTTTTGTGGGGTTTTTTTAAGCAAGCACTCTAAGTGTGTGTGTGACAGGTGGAAAAATGGATTAGAGGAGGACAAAACCCACCTGTTACAGAGAACTGATCAGAAAGTGAAAAACAAGGAACATAAAGGGAAAGCAGAACGCAAAAAATACACAGAATATCCACTCGCAAGACTGAACGCACGCATGTCAAGATACATGCAGCAATGTTAGACCAGTTCCATTACATGTGGGAGAAACACTGAAGACTACAAGAGAGCTGGTGAAATTACTTCCTAGTTAAATGACCTACGGAGATGACAAAAAAGGTGTCGTATAGACACTGCATATATTAGCGTCAAACAAGGTGTCATATAGACACCAGTGGCTCTCAGACGAGAGCGCTGATGCTACTCACTAGCAGGGAGACCTTGCACAGCCTTGGTTTAAGTCCCCGTGTCTGACCCTTGGGAAGCAGCGGCTGCTGTGTAGTCCCTCGACAGCTTCCTTTGCTGTTGTGTGCACCACAGGCTTTGCCATGGTTTGCTGCCGATGTGCCGCCAACACCATGGCATGGCTTCCTTGAGCTACCCCCATGTCCTGCCTCCCCATCTTGCTGCCTTCCCATACGGACCCCAAAACACAAATGTTTTGGCACACGGGCTGTTCCTCCTGCTGTGTGTTTGTGCAGTAACTAGTGCAATAGTGTCCTCCGCCAGGGCTGGGAATGCGGGACTCTGGGGCAGCACTAATAACAGCAACCCAGACTTCACTTTTTATTTACTTAGCTTGTGTAAGTGCAGACATGCACAGGTTGAGGAAGGAAGGGGAATAATCGGCCTCTTGCTCATGGATTTGGACGTTTTCTTATTTTTACTGACCCCCGTGTTCATAACCAAAAAGTAACAGAGCATCACTGCATACCAACAAGTCATTTCCATTGTTGGCTGGTTTTTTTTGATTTGCAACATTAAAGACTCACAATCAGAGCATTGCTGTGTACAGTCCAGCTGAGGCAGTATTATTGTAGCTGTCGAGAATTAGACAGGTTTTAGAAGCTGGAACCAATTGCCGGTTACAATGAAAGAGGAACCTCTGCATAAATGGCTCAGGATTTCCTGTTATTGCAGATTGATTTTTGTGATGCAAGACAAGATTCATTTTTTCCCCCCAATAATTAAACACATGTGAAGTAGCATTCTTTCCAGTCCACAACAATGACTTTCCTGGAGATTGTTTTGACAGTGTTTTCAATTGAAATATTTCTCATTAATATAAATAAGTTTGTTTCTTAAAGTCATGACTCCAAAATGATATCACAGCACACCAATCATCTTTTTGAGGAAAAAAAGATGTTATTTTAAGAATGGTCACAACACAATTCCTTGAAAAAGTCTATCTTAATCCATTCCATTTGCTTGAGTTTTTGGGCACTTGTTTACAAATGTGAGGCTGGCGCAAAATGCTTTAGCACAAGGAAAAATATTTTGCAAGATAAGCTTTAAAAGTATGTTACTGTTTTATACAAGAAAATTTAAACATGACTGTGATTCAAGTCCACTGATGCTTTTTTCCTATCTGGCATTAAAAAGGTAAACTTCTCAGCCAGTTTATTACAGTTCATTTGTAAAATAATTGCTTTGGATAGAAAAAACGTGCAGTGCTTATTACTGCCTGGAAGTGGACTATGGCCCCAGTCCAAAGCTTGTTGATGTGAGTGGGGATTCTTCCACAGACTTTAATATGCACTGTCAAGAAACTTGTTTTTCCAAATGCCATGATCTAACCACTGGAGATAACTCAACGGTTTCAAATGAGAGTTGAAAATACGAGCAGGATAAGCAAAAATTATGTCCAGGTTGTATTATTCCTACTCAAAGGGAACAGAAACTCACTCCACAATAGCTCTGCTTAGCGCTTTTCACTGCAAAGCCTGTGGTCCTCACAGTCCTGCCAAGCACCCCACTTCTGCTGAAAGCTGTGTGTGCTCTGCATCCCACTGAGCCCAGCCTCTGCTTTGCCCCGCATCCTCCTTTCTACCTACACCCCAGGGTGAAGCGCTGCCCTGTCCTCGGTGCACATTTGGGGGGCTCACCCAGAAGCCCGTCTGCCCTCTCCCCTCTGCAGAGCCCTCTGCCACTGGAAAGATGAAAGTGGATCATATTAAGCAGATTTAGCCATAAAACAGTGAATGGGCAACTGGCCACACAGCCCACACTTCAAAGGGCAATACACTTCTTGGGTCTCCGTCCCGGTAGAAAGGGCTGTGTGCAATAAACGTCAGATAACTGAAGCCTGAAATGAGCTCTTTGTATTTTCACTGTTGCTTTTTATTAAATGTGGGATAACATATCTTTTATTACCTCCACTAAAGCAATTCATTTGTACCCACAATGGCATTGAGTAAAGACCCAACTTCGTTTTCACCTTGACTAAGCCTTTCCACCCCTTGCCCCCCCTCTTGACTGTTGCTTTTTGTGCCAAATGAATGAATGCTCACTCAGGCTTCAAAGTACATGGCAGTTTAAAAGGACTTGTTTGTTAAGATCTCCCAGCCGTCTGCTGGGGAATTCCTCACTAAAGCAGATCTCCCCTTAGGGATTATTTCGCTACCTTTGAAGACCATTTGCCAGCATGGCTGCTTTTTATTTGAAGAGGTATTTCAGCTTCGTGAAATGACGGAGTGTATTACGCGTTATGGACAGTTTTGTTAAAACAGCTTTACAGGCCAAGTATCTAAATGTTGATTTGCCAGTATCTAGCTTCCATGTAGCTTTTTTCATCCAGCCCAGTCCTTTGCAAAGCAGTTGGAGACAAGAACCAACTTCCCCCCTGAAGTCGAGATAAATTTAAGGACTAAGCGTGCAAGTCCAGCACCGATTCTGACATTATCAACCCTGCCGCTTGTCCCCGGGCCCCTAGCCGGGGCATGCAGCTGAAGGGCACCAGCGTCTTCCTCCTGGCATCGCCAAGCCCCTGTGCACGCAGCACCTGAGGCAAGCCTCCCACTGTCACGCAGGGCTCATCACAAGGGTCTCTCTGCTTTCCCCATTAAAAAAAGGTGCCTGCAATGCCTTAAGCACCCAGCTCCAGGAGAGGGCTCCTAGCAGCCAGTGCTGCGCTGTGCAACATCTTAACATAAATCCCCACTGGTTTGCTCATGCAGCACCCCCCATCTCAGGGGTTTTCATGGTGCTCCCTCTTGCAAGCCCTTTGTTTTGCCTGGACGTGCCTGGATGTCTGACTTCAGGATATGGATTTCATTAGGTGGCCGGGTGCCTAGAAGTCAGCCACTGCAATACCAAAATCCCTTTGGGCTTAGCCCAAAGCAACATGCCTAATGATGCACAGCAGCTGTGGTTAAGCCAAGAAGATCCAAGACTGTCAAATGTGATTGAAGGACCAGAACCAAATAGTATCCTTTCTAAAGATGTATGCAGCACTTTCCTGAACAAGACACAGATGCATCCCATTTTCTAAGCACTGAGCACGCACATCTCTTTCTGACTCCAAACTGGGATCTAGGAGTGCTGAGAAGTTCTGAAAACTGAAACGCAAAGCCTGAGTCCAAAAGAGGTTCCAAGCTGACTGCTTTAAAGCTCACGATCTGATAGTTGGGGGCCAGCACAGCATAACCAGGTGAGATAACCAGGTTATGGAGACCAGGGGACAACCCAAGGGGACATCTTCTGTGTGCAGGCAACTCATGCCTCCCTTTGCCAAGTTTGCTTAATGTGTTAGAGTGGATAAATGATGTCCATAATACATATCACACTCTCCTCCAGAAAAAGAGAGGGGAGAGGAAAAAAAAGACAGAGAAGATATGCAACCCTCCCCCACAATTTAAAAAGATACATTTGATTGTAAACACATGAGCTTAACATTTATTTTTAAATCAGTACGTTTAAGAATTAGTTCTGGGCATGTGCTGTAAAACAACGTATGAATGTTTTGGGTTTTTTTATTCCATAGCTAGGATAATGGAAAAGCTGCACAGAACAGCTATATCTGGACGAGTGTTCATTAATCATTCATATAAACCATTGCCCTAGTTGTCTTAACTTCATTTTTAGAAATTCACCAACTAAACCAAAACACATTTCTGAGACCAAACTGGAACGAATCGAAGGACTTCTCCCATGAGGTAATCCCGTAGCGGAAGACTGCTTTGTCCCATACGCAGAGCTATTACCCAAATACTGCCAAGCTGAAGTTTCAGCTCAAATTGTTTGCGTATGTTCAACTGGAAAAGTGTGTGACGAACGGCACGGATTAGCTGTGCTTGCTGTGACTTACGGGGCAGTGCAGGCGTGTCAGGAACGGAACAGATGACAGATACTCATCTTCAAAAAGCTGCCCCTCTAAGCAAAGGGTAGAAACCCCAAGAAACATAGTAGGATGAAGACCTGCCTTGGCTGTTAACAATGATTAATGCCTGTTAATTATCATCTGCTATAAGGCGGCAAGACCCTTGGCTGTCAAAGCGTTCTGGAGAGTTACGTTCACGCAAGTCCAAGAGACACCAGAAAGCCCACAGACACCCCAGCGCCCTGGGAAACTCTTTGGGAAGAAACGCAGTACATCCCAGAAGGAGCTTCTACACATTCATAAATTCTAACTGAATGTAAAACATCCAGGAAAGAGACCTCAGAGATGTGAGGAATCCAGTGAAAACATCTGTTCGCTGCACAGGAAGATGGGTTACATAGCCAAGAAAATATTACACCGCCTCAAGAAAGATAAACTAGTAGCATTAATATTCTAGCAATAGGCTTGAACCTCTAGAAATAATAAAAGCTAATTCTTGTTTAGGGGAAAACATGATTCAACCTCGTGTACTGAGACCTGTCCCTGAACTTTTTGGAAAACGTGGTCTGCAGAGGGATATTTATCCTTTCTAATCGCAAAAGAGGATGGCCGCATGAGATAGACCTGGGCACCCGGTGAGACTTGCTCTGCAAGCTCCTGTAGGCACACCAGCCCATGTCTATGGCACTCGGGATAACAGGGATCAGGATAACAACCCACTGGCAAGGTCAATATTAGGCATTACCAGAACTTAAAAGATGCAGTCAAAAGCTTAAAAAATACACAGTTTATGCCTACCATGTCAAATACTTATAAGAAAGTGAGAGGCTCTGTAAGAGCAGAACTGGTTTAAATCTTAGACGGGACAAAGAAAAAAAGCCCACAAAGACTGAAGGAGCTTTGGCACCAGACATAGGTATCCATCGTCTTAAAAACACCCAGCCTGGCAACACAGCGTCCGTGCTGACAGTGGGAAAATAACATCACTCGCAGCAGCTGCGGAACTCATTAGCATCCAGCCTGTGTCTCCTCTCACAGCCACCCCGAGGACATGCTGGAAAGCACAGAAATAAGCCCTTTTCTCAGCCTCCCACCTCTCCCACCCAGATGACGCCCACAGTTTACAGATACTCAAGCTAAGTAGTTATCTGAGGAATCATTTACCAGCAGTTTGGTTAAAAAGCACACAGCTGCTTAGCGTGCTTCACAGGCTTTACCTCTGCTTTTCAGGAACAGCCTCTCCATTAGTACTTGGTGAAAACTGTAATTTATATCCTGGGTTGCACGCCACATCACGCAGAGATAAGAAGCCTTCATTTCACCAGCTCTCCCTTTTCATTCAGTTTATCAGTAAATCCCGTGATCCCTGTTCTGTGTAAATAAGTCACCTAAGAAAAATGCCTGTGGCAGAGCCTACACCTCCAGAAAGGCCACAGCATTCGCAAGCTCGCCTCCTCTTTCCAAGCCCCGAAGTGCAACCATCCCAGAGGGGGTCATTGCACACCCAGCCCAGTGACCGGCAGCTGCTTTGCTGGGTTCCCACCTCTCTGGGAAGCTGACAAAGGCCAGAAGCCCCCATGTTCCCTGCTCACCCCAGCATGGCGATACAGCAGCCTAAGGAAGGATGACTGAAGAGCTGCTCCTTGGCATCAGCAACGTCAGGTCCCACAGTGGGGACGAGAACCAGGCAACCTGCAGGTTACCCGTGGGCCAGTTTTGGGTAAAGGGGAGGTGAGGATGAGTTTGTTACCTGAGCCAAGTGATGAAACAGTTTCCCGGGGTCTCCGAAAAGAGCCTGGCCAGGAGGTGCTTGCCTTCAGGGCTAGAGCCTTGTGGGGAGCTGGCCCCAGCCGTGCCCACCCAGGCAGCACTGCCCCAGGGCTGGTGATCAAGCCCTGGAGCTGGGCTGTTGGCACGCTAGAGCCTTTCACACATCAGCCCAAAGCAGGTGAGGCACTTTGGAGATCAAGGGCAGGTTACAGCTCTTGCACAGAAACCACCAGTGGGGCTGGAGAACCAGCTGTAGGAAAGAAGTGCATCATCTCAGTGGTGCAAGGCGGCCAGAGCAAGCCTGGGAACCTGCCACAAATCCATAACAATGCCATAGCGGGCAGCTAAGGTTTCGGGGAGTCACAGCAGCAGTCAACCATCAACAGCCTGTGCTAAATCTGGCCATGATTCCTCCCTGCTTCTACAAACGGGCAATCTCCCGAATAGAAGTGAGTCCCTCAATAATTTCTTTCCTGACTACAGATGAAAAACTTTTTACTTAATGGAAAATATATTTTAAGAGATGTTTGTCCCAGAAATCAGATTTAAGCAGTATAAGGGATTAAAAACAGAGACTTTACAGGAGGAACTTCTGTGCTGGAATAACTTTTACCAAATAAATGTCTGTAAAACATATTGGAGTCTAAGCTGAAAACCCTCAAAATGCATGACTATAGTGTACCATCCGATATTACATCACTGGCACATTACAAGAAGCAGGGAGCATCAGATGAAGCTACTAAGAGTCAGGTACAAATAAAAGAAATGTAAGTTTTGCCCACATAATGGCTATTTGAACTGTGGAGCTACTCGCTAAGGGATGATAAAGTTTTCATCTGTCAAAGGGGAAATTGAACAAAGTCATAGAAGAGAAATCCATTATTTCGACTAAATATATAGAAACTGTCTTCTGCTCTATGAATCCCTGAGTTGAAAATGGTTGAAAACTGGGGAAAAACTACAGGAGAGTATTGAGGAGAGTGACTTTGGCTACTCATGAGGATGACGTATTGGGACTGGTGGATCATCAACATCACCCAGCTCAACGATTCTGGTGTTTTTAGGCATGCTTTAGGCTGTGGCATTGCAGCTGGGTGGACGGGAGGTGCCAGAAGTGCTGAGTTAGTAAGTATTATCATTGCACAAGGCTGTGTGGAGCAGCCGCAGCTTGCTCGCCCCAGCCCCCTGAGTAATCACATCACATGCACATTTACCTAGGAGAGGGGAGGATTCACCAGCAAACAGGCACAGACCATTTCTGTGTATAGGAACCAAAGAACTTGCTCCAGTTAAACAAGTAAAAACATCTTTACCCAACATCACAGTTCCCACAGCTGAAGTCCATGTCCACACCAAGCTGTTTCTTCTACTCTTGTTGGTGTCACCTCCGCTGCCCTCATCGGGGTGAAACACAGCGAGCCTCTGCTGTTGCAACTTGAAAAGGCTTGGCTTTCTCGTGGTTTACATCTCAATATTCACGTACTTTCTGGCAATGGTTTGCACTGCAGTTCTGTTTTGTTTCATCAACTGACTTGTAAGAAGCACATCATCCTCTAAGAGGCATCCCTGAAAAACGCATGGACATAGGACTACGGTGCTGGCCCTGCACGGCCAAATTACAGGGAGGTGCTTAAACACAGGACCTAGACTGATCCCAGGGACCAGCTGCAGCTGCAGGTATAAAAGATTTTCAGCTGGCACAACAACGATAGCATTATTGGGGAAATAATAGAGCAGAAATTACATTATGTAGAAAAGAAACATATATAATGAGTTGACAAGAGACTTGCAGGCAACCAGCTGATACCTTTTGCTTTTCTGGATAGATGCTGCCGCGGAGCAACCCATCCCTTTATCACTTCCATACCAATCTGACCACAATTCTGAATATTTCCCCAATACGTGTTATGGGGTATCAGCGATCACGATCCTTGAGCTATGGACATTTGGCAAAACCAGGAAGAACGTAGTTAGCTAAAAAAAAGGTTAATGGTATACAAACTCACTAAACTATGAAGTACAATTCTTCGTTGCATAACACGGGCCAGCTCAATGTTGTTTTAATCTTAAAATAACAGAGCATCTAAGGTCTTGCATTTTTTTCATCACCACAGGGAGCACAGGGAGGCTATTCGAACTGTGAGCTAAAATGGAGGGGATAGGTGACAAACAACAGTTTCGACAAATCCAAGACTAAATGTTGCCTCTTCTTCCCTCCCCACGAGAATGTGATATTTTGACAGCTGAGTGTGTCTTGCTCTCCCGAGACATGCAAAGATACAGACTGGGACTTGACATCACCAATTGCATCAACAAAAAGCAATAAACAGCTGCAGGCAAAGTCTGCTGCGGCTATTGCAACCAAAGTGCTCCTTTACAGAAAATAGTGAAACTCATAAAGTATGGCCTAAAATCACAGTGGAAATGCAGGCTGCAGATTTCAGTCTGTTGAGAGACTCAGCTCCCGATTGCACAGCCTGGTGTACAAGGTCTGCCCTTGGCAGAGCAGCTCTGCATCCCCCTCCCTCCTGAGGTACTGCAGTTTTCCTATTATTTCTCCAAAAAAGCTTAATATAGGCTTCATCCCTGCAGGAGAGCTCACCCCCCGGCAGCCCACGAGCAGAGCTGTGTGCCTTGCCAGTGGCCCGGCGAAGGCGGCTTTTCTGAGCCTGGAAGAGAAGTTGTTGTGGAGAAATCTACTCCCTTGGAGAAGAGGAGGAATTTGGAGATAACACCAGCAGAGGATATGAACAATGGACACCCAGCGGACTCGTACGCATGGAGGGAAATGCCCTTACACAATAGAAAAATGTACAAGGCACATTAAAATGCCCACCCAGGTTTGACAACACTGCAGACAGTCTCCTATTCTTTATCCTCTAGAGTCAAATACAAAACAAAGGCCTATTTTTTTAAGATTAAGACCAGAGACAGTGGGATTACATGAAAGATTTGACAAAGTGTGTAATGGATGGACTCAGCATGCAAACGGGTTTGGGTGGGTGCCAAAGTCTCAGGTCACAAAAACTACATTGTTTCTTCTTTTTTCCCCTTTTAAAGTCTTTATAAGTAAGGATTGGTGGACACAAGCTATTTTCCTTCTTATTTTTAGATATTACAATGATTTTTTAAACTTGGGAAGTGCTTCAGATTCAACTTTTGCATGACAATCAGAAGTTGGAAATGAAATATGCTTCTGATTATGAAAATGAACTAATTAAATATGCACTTCTGCTGTTTGGGGTTAAGGGAGAATACTTCTTGGCGTTAAGTTTAGTGACACGAAGAGCAGCGAGTTCATCTAGTTTCCAGAATGCCTTCTGGCCTTAGCATACAACGTGCTAAATGCGTACACACACACACACACACACGTCCTCCCTAAATGCGTATTAGTAACCTTGGTAGCTCCTGCGAAGAGATATACTTGTTGCTTTGCCACCCCAAAGGTAACGTTCACTTTTACGCTAATAATTGGAATTAACTCAGTTGTCTCATGCTGTTCACGTCAGGCCTGGGATAAGGAGGGTAGAATTGGACATGCATCATTTCGGGGAAAATTCACAAAGCTCCAGGACTCTGTTGTAGCCAAGGGATTTTTGGTGTGCTCCCTGCAGCACTCTGGCTGCTCACAAACAAACAACACTGCGCTTGCAGGTGAGGTTGGAAGTATAGGTTTGCTTGTGAACATACGAAAAAAAGGAAAAAAAAAAATTTAGGAATCCTTTTTGAAGGCACAACCATATGACCCTGCGGGTAAATGGCAGCAACGATACTGTGGGCACAGCCTCCCTGGCAGCTCTGCTGCTCGCAGGGGATTCACTGCACCCGTTATGGTGTTTCCCCACCCCAGACACAGGCCACTCCATTATCCACGTTAGGGACCTCTCTGGCTTAAAAACAAAATGAAGGAAAATAGAAAAAAAACGCAAACCCAACAACACAAAGAGCTGAGGCAGTTTGGCACCAGGGGATGGGGAGACACGAGAAACTTGTAGTACCACCAAACACTCTGTATCATGAAACTGCAGATGAAACTCTGCTTGGAAAACCCCAATTTGTACAAGCAGAACAACACACACAGCATTTCCAATGGGACACTCATGACGACGCCATCTTTTTCCCTAGCAACAAGTGAGGCCGTTCTGTATGTCACGTCGAGCAGGTCCAAGAAGAGCTGTAGAGAGGGAAATGATCTTCAACCACAGTTTCGCGTTGGACCCTAAAGCTGCAAGGGTTGCCCTGGGCTCACAGGGATGTGGTACCACCTCAGCTGGCAGATCCCCACAGGTTTGATGTGTCTCCAGAAATCCACGAGCACCGAGCAGAGCCCGCAGCCTCTTCTTGTGGTTTTAAGTTCCCTCGTTGATCTGGGATGAGACGGGCTCATTCACACCCTGGCAGCGGGAACCACGAAAACACCTCGATTGCCACAAAGACAGCGGCTCTGGAGTGCTGCAGCCCCCGGGGGAGCGGGACCCCACAAGAGCGGGATCCCACCAGTGCGAAGTGCCGAGGCAGGCAGCCTGCAGCAGGCACAGGGATGCTGCACAGCTGGGGGGTCGCTTCACTTGATGTTTTTGGCTTTTGGGTTCATCTTCTTGAGTCCCTCTGCAGACAACAGCTTAAAAATAACTAAGAACGACAACAAAAAAGTACATCCTTTCCCCCCCTAAGCAGAGCTTTTTCACAGGACAGCCGGGTATCGGCAGCTCAGGTGTTAAGCAAAGCCTCGGACACAAGATTCCCAATGAAACCGCAAGGTTGAGCAACTCTGCCCTAGCAGCCAAGAGTTCCCGTTGATATCTGCACAGGTTGAGAGTACTGTGCTGGCCTTTCTCTATCCAGCAAACTCGCCAGCTGTTTGATTCAAAGCTTCCCTCATCCTCCAGGAATCCAGATGCAGCTTTTGGCATGATCCCAGCTCAAATTATTTTTAAAACCCCTCTGTGCACTTAAAATGACATGATAATTAAGATTAGAAAACAACAATCAATCCAGAATTCGATAATAACACTGAAAGCCTAAGAAAAATAAGATTAGTTTTAATTGTGCAACCCATCTGTAGGATGAATTTGTTAGAGACAATCTGGATAGGAATCTTTTAAGTAAGCCAAGAAGTTTAGGAGGGATAAAAGGAATGTATTAGTGAATCCAAACCGTTAAAGCAAATTTCAGAGTGTTTTGCCATTTTTAAGTGTAGCATTTTGGCTCTTCAAATCTTTCGTGATTTTTAAGAGGTGTATTTTATTTACAAGTTACTGGGAAACTAAATCAGACCGTCACCTCACTAAGTACATGCATGTGTTCTCCAAATGCCCAGAAAGATGAAATACTGTAAAACAAGACTACTCTGGAAATTAAGAGACACAAGAGCAGCATAAATAACCAGTGATGATAAGACCAGAAAACTGCCATAGGTAGATCAAAACAAAAGTCCATCTATCACAGTCCTGTCTCCAGCAATAGCTTAGGGAGAGAGTATTAAAAATGGCCAAGCCCCACATGGTTTTCCTCCTGCATCCCTCTCCTCTTCCAGCAATAAGGAGGTGGCATCCACAATGTGGAGTCTAACAGCTACCACGGGAGCTGTCTTTTGCCATATGGGTGTTTTAAGATGACAAAACGTGTAGATTTGGGGCACCCCAGAGGCTCGGCTCCAGCCTGACGTGCAGCCCCTGGACGCTGTGCCCAGGGCCAGCGTTGCTGCCCGGGGAGCTGCGCCGTGTCTGCCTAAACCACCCTAAACTGCCCTGATGGCTGATGGAAAGCCAGCCCACGTGGCCAGCAATCAATCTGTCATCCATGCCCAGTCATGCAGGAAGGCTGACCCTCAGGGGGTCTAGCCCCCAGCCAGCTCTTCACCTGCTCAGGCAAAGAGTTTGTCTGGGGACCTTTGTGCCCTGGGTCCCATGGTTTGGGTTTCAAAATATTCCCCACTCCATCCCAGAAGAGTCAGATTTCTATTAGTCACCATGGACCCAAAAAATTAAGTAAACAGACTTCAGTTGCCTTTGCAAATCTTGGCTTCACCAAAGCCAGTGAGACTTGTGTCCTTTTACCCCCACACACAACTTCAAACGTCCCGTAGCTTTCTCTGGCACAGGATTTATTCAATATTTGAACTGACCAGGACAATAACGTAGACAATATCTTTTTTAAAAGCTCTCAATTATGTAAACACCTCAACTATTTTTGGTAAATGACTGCTGGTTTAAAAATTGTGAAAAAGAAATCACATAGCAATTATTATTATTATTATTATTCACAAAATAATGACATTATTATTTTTTGATTAAACAGTGCTGCACTCAGGGGATTACAGGAAAAGGTCAAACAAAGGCTTCGGTGCATTAACAAAGCCGCTCTGAAATCTTGGAAAGACCTCAAGTTTCTTAACAGTTTCATCCAGGATTTGGGACTAAACTGCAGCTGCAAAGGTACGCTGTGTCAGGGAGCAAAGTGTCTCTCATGGGGATGCCTCTCCTGAGCTGGGAATTCGTATTTTCTGCTACCAATTCTCCTGCCTCTTATAGTCCATACTGTCCCCCTTCTTTACACCGTGTCCCTAGCGGTGTAACAGGACTATGTCCCTACTCCTCTCCATCCTTTGTCGGGATGTACCTGAACTGTATAATCCTGGCACAGGTATAATAGCCGCAGCATGGCGGGGGTAAGGGGGACACACTTGACTCAGAGTGCATTAATTCAGGCTGGATAAGAGACTTCTCATCGCTGGGGACTAATGACAGCCCAGGGTGCAGGGGAATGAAGGAGATGGTCCATGGAGCCAGAGTGACAGGGACCAGAAGGAGCATCACACAGCACCGGATGGGGAGCATCCACGCCGCTGGCATTGCTCTTCACCTGTACCAAGGGAAGTGGCCATGGCACAACGAGAGGTGCACTCTGCAGTAATGTGGCTTTTTATATACACAGAATGTTTCCTTGGGCAATTTTTTTCTTTTTCCTTTTTTTTTTAAAACCCCTCCAAAAAATCAGTTTGTGTTCTAAATTTTGGCACGCTTAAAGCCATTGTTAGAAAAGCCTATAACTAGTTATCCTCAGGTAAATTAGCCAACATTCTTTATTCCTCAGTGACATAGCTCACCTTCAGGTCTGGCCATAGATTCTGTTGTTTTCAGACCCAACTCCACAGGATATCCACAGGATAACAAAGAGAACCTGAGTAAGGAGAATTGAAGTCCATGTGCCATTGACTGCTTCAGGTTCAGGACTCAGATTTTCTTATTTCTAAATATTTTTTTTTTTAATTTATAACTGATTTCATATCATACCTTCACAGAAAAACATTTTAGCTGCAGAAATGTAGCAAAACAGTTCACCTCTCCTATGGATTGCAGTTTTAAAAATATCTTGGTGCATCCCTCTGTTTTAAGGAAGGGTGAAACTGTGAAGATGCTAGAAGCAGAACATCTGACATCTGCTGTGGCCGCTTGGGAAATCTCTCTCTGCAAAAGTCTGAGAGCACAGACTGATTTTAAGGAATCTTTCCAGTGTTGAATGATTTGGTGTATACTGAATGAGATTTTTGCTGGCAGAGTTTATGTCACCTGGAAGTCAGGAGACCAGGACAGAAACATCAGGAGTCGATACCCTGAAGAACAATCAAAGCAGAGCGCTGGCCATGCACACGGTGGCTCTGAATTGCCAAACCACTGCTGCTGGGCAGTCCTGCCCCAGGCTTTGCTAATAAGCTTTGCCTTCCCTGGTCCTAACCACAGCGATCGCCATCTCATGGGGATTGCTCTTACATTGGAGGTTTGGTACAGAGCTGCAGTCAGGTCAGAGACCCCGCGTCTGTGTCGACACCAGCTCTGGTGGTGTGACAACCCCCCCGAGGGGTTGCTGGCGATGGACATCTCACGATCTCTAGTGCAGAGCCCATGCAATATGAACCGAAAACCTGCAGCCTCTGTTAAGCCAGTCTCGTTAATTCCCCTCTGTAGCCCACACATCATCAGCAGACAGGGGCAGACTGCACCGCTGTGTGAGCACGGACTGGACTGCACACCTCGCTTGGGCTTTTGCTTGGCCTCGACAAGCAATCTTATGAAACAAAATGGAAAAATGTTGTCCAATATCAGCCCCGACAACTCAATCCTTCTCCATTTAGGACTCCTCCTCTCCGCAGCAGGGTTTGGGTTGTTTTTCTAGGCACCTACATGATTTGATATCTACTTGGAGCATCACAGAATAAAAAATAAATAAAAGAATAAAAAAAAATCAGTGGGACATGACTGATCCATGAAATCAAGCATAGTGGAATTGAGATGTATTTGCAAAGCATTGCTTGGGTGCCTATGTCAGGGTTTACACACCTCTGCTCCCAGGCAGTCCGGTCACTTAGCTGAGCTTAAAGTAGGGCGAGAAACACAGCCAGACGGGGAGGTTTAAGCCTCCTTTAAAGGAATTTAGCCATAGAAAACATGGCAATGCTACACCTTTCTCCAGAGATCTGGCCTCCAGCTCCAAACCAGTTCTCGATGCAGAGGAAACAGCGTTTGCACAGCGCAGCCAGCCATTAAGGATTTCAGGCAAAACATGCAAGCCATTAGTATGCACGAGAGCGCCTTTATTCCTTTGTTGTTGTTCAACAGAAAGTACTGTGGAAATTCTGCAACTGAGTTTTAAAGGGGAAAACCAAGGGATAACTGTAGCCAAATGAACCTTGACCAATGTTGTTCCCCGGCACTACTAGATGTGAACAGGTTACATACCCGTTTACAGAAACATGCAGGTTTGCTATTACACTTCAGAAGGCATCTCCATTAATAATTTCAAGTATTTGGAGAAGTTCATGCACTCCAGCTGAGGAATTTTTGATTAGGTAAAAGATTTGATTTTTTCCTGAGCCAAGTATGTACCTTCGTCAGAATGACACGCACCCAGTACAATACCAAAATTGTATTAACCTGGGGCAATATACCCCAAGTTTTTCCTGCTAGAAACCCCGCTCAGAAAAAAAGGACAGGAACATAGAAGAGAAGTGGTATTGTTTTGAGGGAAGAAAATAAAAGTTTCCATGAAGAGGATAAAGTCTGTCTCTGTCCCAGCGGAGGAGGTCATAGGGCAACAGGTGGAATGAAAGCCTCCAGCAAAAACCTCTTCAGAGGTTTCTCAGACAGGTTTAAATCACGCTGCTTTCCATCACGCTGGCCTTTGACTCCTGCTATCGCCTGCCCCGGGGCACTTGGCCACACAAGCTTTCTGAGGCCGGGTTATGAGACGTCTGAAGCATCTTGCTGAATGGGGAGTACGGCAGCCGGGCTTCGCGGCAGGGAAGGGCTGATTAACTGGCTGGATGAGAAGTCTGATTAGCCAAACATGCATCAAAAAGGCAATGCAGATCGAGCCGTGCCAGAAGAGTCTTGTGGAAGGGATACGATTTAAATAAGAAACGGAGCTAATTAGGCTTTTGGAGAATAAGTATGGATCATATGACTTACTGAAGAGTGAAATGCTTGTCAAACGTAGCTGGGATTTATTTAATCTTTTGTGATTGAATCCCCCTTATAATTCTTAGCTTTGGAATTACTCCCTCAACACCAAAGCACAAATTAAACCCTCTAAATGGAGTTTAATTACACTCTGATGGCTGTCCCCACTCCCGCTAAATGCTGATAAAAGCCTTTGGTGTAAATACTACTACTAAACCATAACCAAAGCGAGGCCTCTAATTCATAGCAATTTACTGTTATTTTGATGCATTTTCTTTTCATTGAGTATGAAACGTCAAAAAAACCCACAGCAGCGAGGATGCTGCACCCGCAGCTCTCTTCCGAAGGCAGCCTGCAACCTCCACACCGACACCACCAAATACACAGCCCTATGGTAAACCAAGAGGAAGAAGAGCCTAAAACTCTGCTGAAGTCAAACACTCTGCTGTCCCACCACGCAAGTTAAAGATCTGGTCTGAACTTCATACTGAGCCTTTCTCTTGGCACCACATCAAGCCTTGAGGAACTAGTTAAATTTGGGTGTGCAAATGTATTCATTTATCATCACCAAGAAACACCAAATGATCACAGCACGTGTGATAGTTGCGGTCTCTCTCAGAGCTTTGAAATCCCAAGAGGTCAGTAATCAAGCGCCAATCTCATCCTCAATTAAAGAAGGAACAAATTCCACTATTGTTCCTGATAAGCCAAGCATAGTACTGCTGCCTAATTGCAAGAGCGCTGAAAGCATATGGGTTTTATTTTTGATTTGCATGTGCAACTGCCTTCCTAATCGAATTGTCAAAGCTTAAGATAATGATCTCAGAAAATACTGGATCCATTAACTCATAGACCAAAGATAGGCCACAGGCAAGAAAAGTATGTAAGAAAATGGCTTGCAGGCATCCCTTCTGGCTTAGGGTGGGCACTGAGTGGGCTGTGTTCCTCGCTGCAGGGCCATTTTACCAAGCACCATAAGCATTAGAGGCTAAAAATGTCTTTAAATATGTAATCTGAATTTGCATGAGAAATAACACCCAAGAGATCGCTAGTGTGTGAGGATTTGCCTTCCATAGGAAAAGTATTAGTAGGCTGTATAATGGACATAATTTTATCCAAAAATGGAAAGGCTAACATCATTCACATACGGCAAAATTTTAAAAAGCAGCACTTCTAACAGGAGGATTATGGATCTGTTTGTAGCCTCAATGAATTGTGTGATGTTAGCGAGCCCTTCGGGTAACGATACAGCAGCTGGAAGTTGATGTTGCCGCTTCCAGTATGGCCGAAGACCTCACAAAATTGGTTTTTACCCAATGTTGGCTAACATTTTCAGCACAGGGGGCCCTCTTTGGTTTTCAGTTTGTATACTCATCTACTCTAAATTCATGAATGACTACTTCATTTCCTGTGGCTATATTTAAAGCCACAAAGTTCTTGCTCACACAAAAATCAAGAACTTAACTCTGTATTAATTTGGCATTACCAGGAAAAGATCAGACTCTTGGTTATGCCCAAGGAGAGGATGTCCTGGCTTGCCTCGGACATGACCGTATTTCCTATCGCACATGTCTGTCAGGCAGTCATTTATCACCACAAAACCAAAAACAGGTGTTACAAAACAACCGCTATGCTTCGGCCAGAAATAAATAACCTAATCACACACCCTTTAAACACCTATATTCAAAATACCATGCAGACTGCAAAAATACTGGGCCCCCACCTTAAAAAGAAGATACAATTCCATAAAAAAATCTCATATTTAGCAAAGCATATTTCTAATCTGGAGAAAACGTGGTTGCGTTACTAACGCTTGAAGCACACACAATATATTAAACCTGTACTAGCTCAAAGCTCTCAGCCTCATTTTATTTACAGCCTGGGACAGTGCGTGGCTGGCTGGGGATGTCCTGTGGATGTGGACGGTGCAAGTAGAGAAACAGATTTTCTCCCCCATTTCTGGGTATGGCATCCTATGGAAACAGGAAATTACTCTAAATACTTCTTCACTTTAAAATACTTAGAAATGACATCACTTCAAATCACGATTTTAGAGTTAAGTAGTCTATGCTTTCTTATCGATCAAAGATGAAAAAAATGTGTTTAAGAGGCAAATACAAAATGGTTCAAGGATGCTAGTTTTGAGCACAATTTTTTCATCATCTTTAATGAGTTCATAATTTTGATGTTTAATCACATTTATCTTTCTATAGTTTGGGTTGCTTTCTTTTTTAGTAACTAATGTTTTTGCAGCAGTACTGAAAAGAGATTATATAAAATACACAGTTTAATAGTATATATTATATCAGCCTCATAAGCAATCATGTACAAAGAGCTCTGTTAAGATTGGTAAAACATAGACTGGTATCTGGTGACAGCAGAAGGACCTATTCACACGGCCTTGAAAATATCAGGATAAAAGTCACTTGTAATTTCTGTCACCTGGCTGATGCTCTGTTTCTATCTAATTTGATAGAAATTTTTTAACAGTGCAGATGTAAATCAATAGAAACTTTTAACAGAACTTTTACATTCCCCATTATGGCTACATGACCAAGCTTCTCTCCCTCTGATGGCTGTGTAGACTCCAGACCTAGAGGGTTTGCAAACAGAAAAATACGTTCTGTGTTTGTGGTCTATGAGAAGGGGAGCGTAGTCAGCCCTGAGAAATTTTAATTCAATGAATTGTGACTTTCACAAAACACATTCTTGTAGTTTTGTGTTGTTTGGAGCAAAATTTTCCTCTAGTCAGATTTTAAGCGGTTGCCTGCATGCTCATTCAATATCTCATTTGTTCTTGACAAAATTTTGTAGTTTGGGAGATCTCTTCCCAAGCGCGGAACTTTGGAACAATTTCTTCTCTGCTGGCCAGTTATTTTAAGTCCCTAAAAAAGAAACCAGGCACTCTTTGAAAGGTAATTATCTCCTGCTGGGCATCTGAATTTAGCACAGAAATTACAAACCAGCATCTCAGCATTACCTGGAGGCTCATATGGAAACAAACTAAGAAAAAATTTCTAATCTATTCCTTCCCTCTATTCCTTCAAATACTTTTTGACAGTATGAAGTATTGGCATTTGTTTTAACTTCTTTTTTTACAGTCCGTTACACATAACTACGCCTTTTCCTTGGTGAGGATCTCAGAAGTATGGGGACGTGGTGGCAGTAGAAAAATAACGTGGTTATCACCCATCTGCGGGCCATGCTGGTTTCCCAGAGGATGCAGAAATCTCATTAAACTGTGTAACGGAAGACAGTGTGCACGGATATTTGTGGCTTCCCAACTGCAGGGCAATTCGCACGGAGCTGCAGACGCACAGCTAGACGGTGGATATGGAAAACAGCTTAGTGCCATCAATGAGCGGGGTGGTTAACGCTTTAGGATACGTATCGTTTGAAGACCGCGACACTGTTAAATGCAAGCAGAGCCGTGAAACCAGCTCTAGCTCACAGCTTATCTCACGTTTACTCGATTAAATGGTCATTAGGATTTCAAAAGCCACAGCGGATGAGCCAAGCTGCTCTCATGAGGCTATGGGCCATTTACAAGAAATGCGTGTTAGGGCCATTTTGAGGAATAAATCATAAGCTAAGCAGAGAAAATGTCAGTCATGGGTTTTACTGAGAAAACTACCACCTTCGTAGAGCCCAGCTGAGACACCTGGCTGGTGTAAGGAGAGGGTGGTTTTAAGGCAGTGCCCCCCGCCGCAAGCCACCACGACAGCAGAAATTTGACATGCCGTGCGCAGATGAGGCATTTGATTCCTCATCACCCCCAGTTTTATGAAAAAGTCATCCGAAATGTAAGTGATGCCAGCAGGCGGATCTGATGCTCTGCAGAAGGGAACAGGTAGAAAAGGTCCACTTGGTCTGTGAGTATTTGTCTCTCCAAAACCAATGCATGACTGTTCTTGGATTTCGGCCATGAAACATACAGCGTTGTTAGAACCCACCAATAATACAGGTGTTAAAGCTGTTAAAAAAGTGCATCCCAAAACATCCTTTTCAAAGCTCGTGATCTGTTATTTACTAAGTGTTTACTGAAACCGCTGATGTGAATTAAGTGCGAGGTCCCAAGCACAGCACACTCCCGGGGCTGAGTGAACGAAGACGGGCAAAGTCAGCCAAAGATAAAAAACAGAACAAAACCAATAAAAACAGTGTTCCCAACCCCTCGGCAAAGTCCATCTGCACGCAAACAGCAAGCTGCATAAATCTGTCCGGGAGCTGCCCCCTGGACAAGCACCTTCCAGCTTGGGTTTCCCGCAAAGGCCTTGTAGACATCCCTGCAGTTTCTGGATCAGCAGAATTTACATTCACAAACAAAGCAAGATATAGAAGCAAAGCATTGCTTGTGTAACATTCCCATATTATAGCAGTATGGATAATAATTTTGGCAGTAGTTACCACCAATAAGCCAACTTTCTAAATATCCTTTTTCAGATGAGCACTTTAAAAAAAGAACATGTTTCTACCTCCCTTATTATTAAAAAAAAGAGAAAAAATATTTTTTTTTAAATTAACACTGACATGCCTTAAAAATAATAGATAAACAAGAAGGGGTAAAACAGCACAAAGCAACACTTGTTACAAAGTCAATGAAACTTAACTGCAATTTTCAGTTGTAATTGCACTTTTAGCTTCTCCTCTCTTTTCCCAGATTCTTTATCCAGTATGCAGGCATATTGAAATGGAGTAAGCTGGGAAAAATCCTTAACTTCAACCTTAGCCAAAACCTAAAAATAATAAATCTTTCTGAAAGGAAGCTCAAAAAAAAAAAAAAATTTTGTGTTCTTTCTTGAGCCAACAAAGATGTAAAAATAACATACAACTAGAATGCAGAAATCATTGTGTTTATCTACAACAAAACAGGTCTTCCAGGTTTTACAGACCAGCACTAAATATCTGGCCTATATAAAAAATAATATAGATATAAAAATATATAGGATTATATATATGTTATATAAAGTTTATTATATACATTATAAAGATAGAGAGAGAGAGAGAGGCATATTTGTATATATTTATGCTGAAAGTAAAGCTCGTCTTAGGAGCACTTTGCTAAAACCAAACCTTCTCTCGCACAATCCATAAAGCAAGCTTTCATAGCCGAATGTGTAAAATCCCACTGAGTACCATGATGCTATCAGTATTCCTATCAGTTTCCAAGTAAACTCTATTTGCCCAGACATTTATGGGGACCAGAAATGATGAAAAGCCCATTAAAAAACCCTTTGATGATCCTCTCTAAGCAGAGTTTAAAATCATGCCTTACCTACATTTTCAACAATATCTGACATATTTTTCATTTTCTTTCTCTTGATGAACTGCATGAACCATCTGAATTTGTTCAGCTGTTTATGCTCCATGAGCATGCTAATCACACAAGTGATAAATGCACTTGGGAATTTTGTATTTTCAATTGACTCTCAATAACTCTTACAATTATAAACATTAGGTCATAGTCCCAGAGTCTCTCTTTAAAAAGGCAATATATCCTGGAACACCATTTTCCTTGTGTGGTCTGAGCTCTGAAACACCACTGGCAGAATGTCAGTGGAAATGCAAGCAATTTAGGTTTCTATCCCACAGTAAATATCACTTTGTTCTTTAACACAGATCGTTGTTAAGGCTCTGTGGGCACTTCACATAACCTCCTACCCATATCTTCCCCACCCAGTCAGTTTTAATGCCAGCTGATGGGAGACACTGATATTAGCCAGAGATGGCTCCTACTATCAGGCACAGATATGGTTTAGACTTGTTGCTTGAGAAATAAAAAATAGCGTCCTCCATGAGATGCATCCAGCCCCTCGCTGCCAGCCCACGGCACCTTCCCATGGGAAACGTGCAGAAGGATGTAGGGATGACGGGGGGGCTCCGCACAGCCAGACCAGAGGTTGTATTTAGGGAGGCTCAGGACAGCTTTCCTCAGAGTACAAGTTGCTGTGTTCACAGCGTCCTTATGGGATTTACATCTCCTCCGGCTTCCCCTGCATACGAAACACCAGTTGTGTCCTCAGGGTCCCTGTGCTGCTGCCTTTATTTCACCAGTGCTGTGTAACAGAGAAGTTAAAAATGCCAACCCAGCTTGGGGGGAAGAAAAAAACCAAACCTGCAACAAATGAACAAATGCCATACGAGTGTCTAAAAATCTTTTACGTGGACTAGATTGTGAGATGGTAACAACTAAACTATATTGGAGGAACGAGCAATGTTTATGCCGGTTAGCAATACAGTGATCTCTTTCCCTCCTTCCCCCCAAATCCTGCATTGCTTGGGCATTTAAGAAAATGCCCTTAGTTTCTATTTATAGTGCAGTTTCCCATGCTGATTTCATTCTGCAGCGTGCATTGAGATCACATTCAAGACAAGTGGAACAGAGATCCTAAACCCCACTAAAACTATGGCTCTTTCCTCACTTTGTCTTTTCTTAAAAATTACAGCAAGCTTCGAGCTGTCACAGCTTGAAATACTGTTTCACATTTCCCCGTAACCCAGGTATAAATTATGGATATCAGGGATTGTCAGATTCCAGAAAGTGCTTCCCAATGTATTTTACATTCGGATTTTCATTTCAGTTGATAGATATGAGAGACCATACATTGCCTGAGAAAACCTTACTGCTGATACCTCTCAAGAGATTAGAGATAATTTGTGTTCTTCCAATCTCTCCCATAATATTTGGTCATTTCAGACTTTGCCAAGAAAGTTAATGTTTCTTGAGGTCTCCACCCATTTTTGCTAAATTGTACCCTCTCTGGAGAACCCTGCCAAAATAACAGCATGAGATACAGCTATTGGCTTTAGCACTGGAACTATATTTTCAAATTCTGAATTAGACACAGCAACTGCTCTTAGCCTGTAACAAGTAATTACAACAAAAAGATTTGGCTCGTTTCTAGCTTTCTTTGGTAGGTGCCACAAAAAAAAATACATGTTCAATATTCCTCTTTGTACTGTGACACAGAATGCTGAAAAAAAGGTAAAATTGGAGGATGAGATCGGATACAACTGTGGAAAGTGTTTCCAGCCACCTGACCCATCTGAAAAGGTGGCCTGGCTCCTTGGTGGGACTGAGAACGTCAGCAGCTCCCACCTTGTGTCCCCACGAGCTCTGGGGCAGCCCTCCTGAAGCTCAGCAGCTTTAGGCATGGGATTTGATTTACTTCAATATTGCAGTTGGGAACACATTGACCCACAGCAAGTAACTTCACCATGTCCACCTCCTCATTTTTTTGAAAAAATAAACATGCAAACAAAAAACCCATGGATGAAGTCCACTAGTTTACTTCTCTGTAGGATGTTTCACCTAGCTCATTTTACCTCCTGACATTAGACTTGTCAGGTTGTTAAACTGACATAGAGTATTACATTTCACCTAACAATTTCATCAGAATCTGGAAAAAGTCGTTGGTATTGTTTACTTGTATTTTTTCCATTCTGTTTGTTATATATATATTAAGTTACAGAACTGTCACCACGTGGCACGTGCCTAAACCCAGTACACATGCGACTGCATCACTCTGAAGTTATCTTCCAGTATCCCTGAGCCCTCCTCGCAGTTAGTCACCAGCTCTTGTGGTGGTCGTTTCTAAAGAGCTGTTCATGACCATATCTAGCACTAAATGTGTCAGTAACACTCAAATATTTGGCAAGCTTGGGCTTCTTTCCGTCAAGCGATCAGAATGCCTTTGGAGATGGTCTGCCGCCATGACTCACAATTGAGCTGTCGTTCACTCATGTCCCAAGAACTTCAAAAGTAATAAAAAGGCCCCCAAACCTCTGGTATTTGTGGTAATGACCCTTAAATACAGAAGGTCAGGAGAAAACAGCTCTAAATGTTGGGTTGGAAGTTAAGTGGACGGGTGGGACATGTTTGCCTTGACTTCATCCTGTAAATCCTCATTCCATAGGAAGACCCTACTCATGGTAAAAATCATCTAGATTGAGCAATTTCTACACACAACGTAAAGTACAGCCATAGCCTCTCTCCTTCTGGCCACTTAGTCATTTTGAACTTACTGCAAATGACTTTTTCAAAGACTCTTCTGTTCTTCTTGGCTGAGAAATACACAGAGAAGTTCTACGAAGCAGAGACCTCATTCTAATAACGCTAATTACCCTGTTTTCAGATCCCTGTTTACAGTAGTATAGAAAGGATGTATTTTGTCTTCATGTGCCCTTAAGCAAACCCGGGGTCTGACCTTGCAGCCTCTGGAACACAGTCATGTCTGTTGGGGAGATAACATCGCTCATGTTGCTCCTGTATCAGCTTTCTGCTGGCATCGGTTCAGTTCTCCTTATAAGCAACAATCTCCCTTTTCTCAACCCTCAGCTCATTTGAAGCTTTTATTGATGTAACCGCTGCTTTCTCAGTTATTCCAACTTTAAGGGTCACTGGAGAGTCAACCTCCAGGTCAAATCTTTGCCCTGTTACTATTTGGTAACAAGCATCTGTGAAAGTCACCTAAACAAGACAAACCACCTCTTCACTCTCGTAATGAAAGAAAGCAAAGCCAAAATTTCCCAACCTGTGTACCAGCAGCCTCTGGACTGGATTTGACCAGGCAGCACATACAAAAAGTTCTCTTTTTACACATGTCTTGAAACATCTAATCCCAAAACTGCCACTTGGAACAACTTCATAAAGAGCAAAAGTTCTGTCTTTTGAACAACACCGTGGGCTATTCCCCAAAACTGTAGCCCTGGAGATACAATATGATTGATGCTCAGATCTGTGGACCAGGTACTGAGAAAAGCATACTCAAACATTTCTCTCCATCCTCAAAATTACTACAATAAAATACTGTTAACTAATTAAAAATCTATTTTTTCAAGAATTCACGCACGTTCATGACATTAAGGCTCTAACTCCATTTCAGCTTTTAAATCATTCTGTACAAAAGACTTATCATTATTTAGGTCCATGAAAGAGACTCTGACATTTAAAAAACACCCACGTTATCCCGCTAGGATTCAGAAGGAAAAGTCAACATTCAGGGCTAGACAAAGCATGCCCTGCTCTAAGTGTGTATAGTAAGAATCTTGGGAAGACCTTCAGTTTAAACACAATTCTGTTTTATAGCAAATATTTTCTATATTTCCTTGCTTTGTTTGTTTCTAGGAATATTTGTTCCATGTTAACAATGACAAGGGAGACGTTCATGGAGAGACAGCACCATCACAGGATGTTGAGCACAGCTATGGAAGTCATTCAGACAAGAGATAAGATTTCCCACGTTCACCACTTTCAATAACAAAGCTAAAAGCCCAGCCAAAACGCCGGAGAGGAAGGAGCACCCGATACTAAGGCACCCGGCCACAATTTGTGAGACTGAGAATTTCCAGCATGTAGAAGAAGTCAGTGGTAAAACCACAGGGACTAGTGCGGGGGGTAGAGCTGGTGTCCCTAACAGCTGGCTTGTGCTGACCCCAAACTCCTCCAGGCTGGAGTAAGCATGACCACAGCCTGGGGATTGCTGGTTTGTTAGATGTGAGGGTGGCACTAGCACTTCCCACGTGAGCTGGGAATACTCTGGCTCAACTTAGCCAACCAGACAGCTGGTTACGTGACATACGTAAGGAAGAAAATGACTCTGCACACAGTTTTGCAAGCTAGGAAAAGAATCTGAGCTATGCAGCAGAGGGAAGACAACTTCTCCAAGTCAGGTGCTTTCATATAGATGCCTGCAAGGCCCCATCACCACGTCCAGACTTCCCAGTACAAAGCAGTGCCAAATCCAGAAGCTGTATTTTCACATGAATATGGCACTACACCTAACAAGACCAATGTCTTAAAGCTTCATACTTCAGACTCATCATCCCTCAAATAGCTATACAACTTTCAAATTAGGACTGACTTGTACCTTTCCAAGAGGGATGTAGCTTCTTTCTGTCTCTAAACTATTTTCCTCTTCCCATCACATGGGCTGTCCATGTCCCCGAAAGCCTTGACAGCCCTCCTCTTTGCATTTGCATCCCAGGTGTGACTCCTCATCCTTGCAAGTTAACAACCAGAACTGCACAGGCTATTCCCGCTGAGGTCTCGCCAAGGGTTTGCACAGTAGTATTAAAATTTTCTCACCACTACTGAAAATGCTTCACTGCACATACACTGTGGTACCACGCTTGCCTTTCTCATTTCCAGTTCCTGGTTGTACAGACGAGACCTTTTCTCCTGTGCCTTTGCCAGCTGACGAGCCTCTCACATCCAGCATCATCTCCCCAGTAACTGCCCCAATAATCCCACTGGGCCAGATAAATTTATTTTACCTACAACAAGCTGCCTCTTCAAATGATACATGGAACAGCGAAGGGTTTAGGTAATTCCTGTTGGGGATCAATTCCTGCCAAGTTTTGGCCACTATTTATTTTCTCTCATTCCCAAACATCTAAGTACCAGAGGCGATGATCCACCAAGCAAGAGTGTTAGAAAAGCACAAACATTCCAGTGATTGCATATATTCCTCTAGGAAAACACTGGAGAAAGTCTGGCTGGAGTGACATTTCTAAAGCAGACAGAAAATGCACGGTTTTTGTCCCCGAGATGCATGCCCCTTGGCTCTTCTCAGACCACTGAACAAGGGGTATTTCAGATCACCTCCTCACAGTTCTGGATGCCCCAGGGAAAAGCCTGCCTCAGCTTCTCTCTGAATTCTAGCAAAAAGCCCAGCATTTTCAAAGACATTGTTTTTCCCTTATTTATTCAAGTTAATGGTTTTTTTTCCTCTTCGCCACCGTGCTTTGGCAGATTGGGGATTTCAGGGATGCTTATCCTGCACCTCTGCATTTCCAACTCCACACGCCCCAGCATGGAAATTATCCAGCATTAATTTTCGTTCAAAATCTGTGCATCCTTACGTTTGTGATCAGATCCATGTCTTTAATTTCCTCTCAGACTCCCCCCATGGCACCATGTCACGCAGCACAGTACGAGGGACTGCAGGGAGGACAGCATAATCCTGCCATGCCCTGGTGCTGGCAGGGGCTTCTCCCTTCTGGGCATATCGAATTGCTGCTTTGGCAGCCTGACACATTCTCCCCAGACTCCTGATAAGGCTGAAGTGTTTTTCTCCTCTAGGCTTACTTGTAGCATTGTTTAACAAAGTTAAAATATTTGCAAGCAAATAAAAAAGAAAACTTTGAGGCAACTTTGCAGCTATCTGTACAGAACTGCATCAGTTAAAGTCACTCATCTAGGAAGGAAAAAATGCAGCCCTGTAATCAAAACCACTGCTGAGACTCTTGGATAATTAACAAGGGAAAAGAGAGAGTATGCTCTGCCTTGGCATGTGGAAGCAGTGCACATAACCTTAAAATTAAGCATCTTTTCTGCTTTCTGCAGTTCAGGGGTGCTGATAAACGCAGGAGAATTCAGAGGAGAACTGGGGGAGCGATCTGAGGGTGAGGGAATACAGAGCATCATCCTAGTTGCATCCTAGTTGGCTTGTCAAAGATACTGAACACAGACTTGATCATATTCTAAAATGAGATTTGTAATCTGGTTTTTTTTTTTTTTTCATGTCAGTAAGTTACAAAGTGCTACCACATATGGGAATTAACCGATCCTTGCTAATGCTTTACTCCGTATACCCTCTACTTGAGCACAGGTCCTCAGATGTTACGTAGGCATCTGACTCCTACCAAAACCGATGGGGCGAAGCATCCAAATGGTTTGACGATCCGTCCCTTAGGGCATCACAGAGCTGAGAATAAACTTATGCTGAACTTGACAAGACAGGGCTATAAATACAAAGGCCTGCTTATAGTTTCTAGTGAAGATACACCAGTCCATTGAAGATTTCCAACACTTTAAAAAATTGCGTATCTTTTATTTATTTATTTACAAGCAGCCCAGAACTGCTGACTATCCAAACAAATTATGGAAGAAACAAGCTGGGGTTTGTTGGTTGGTTTTTTTTTTTCCAATCCTGTCCTACCCACAATCAAAAATAACTTTAAAAATCTATGATGAGACGAAAAAGTGCTAAAAAAACCAGAGCTTAATTGCTCATACGCAACAACTGCTGAGTTAAGATGATTCCTTGTAACATACAATCAAATTACTTCATCCTGCAGGGAACTGGGAGACATTTCACAAAAGCTGAATTCCAGGGGCTAAATCTCATTTTCACCATCACTTAAAGCAGCATAAATCTAGAGAAGCTCAACCAAAGCCAATGGAGCTACATCCAATTTGTACTGCTGCTGCAAACCAGGTTTTGACTCTAGCTAACTTTTTTGTTCACAGGCACTAGAAAACAAACACGAGGTATTCTTGCTGTCTTGGACGAGACAGTAGTTTATGTAGCATTTTTATATGTATATGCTGTCATATCTCAACCTAAATTTCTTCCAAGAGAATTCATGCTCTGCCATTACAGACAGCTAAGATATTGCCAGAACCTTCCTAACTTCAACAGCTGAGATGCTAAGTTTATAAATAACTTCCTTTTGTTATGATTTTCAGCTATATGCTGTAAAAGGAAAAATTAAGGGCTCTACGGGTAATCCTCCATCTAAACATTGACTTTATGAAGGCAATGACTGACCATCCAACCGTAGCCTATGAACTACCTCAGAGCATTTAACAGAAAAGTACATTATGGAAAATTTACTTTTTAAGAAGGAAATTAAAAAAAAAAGATTTTGTAAACAGAAGTAATAAAGGCTTACTATAAACAACGCAAACAAAAAGCAGTAGGTGTCTGTGCCTCTCAAAGTCTGTTAAAGATAGTGCATTTAGCCTGAGTAAAGCAGGCAAATAAGCTGCCTTGCTCTATGTGTCTTGTTATTTTTACAGCTGTTACCAAATAATAAAAAAACCCTTGCATTTACTTGTAAAACTCATGCTTCAGTAAGAAGGGGTGCCAAAAAAAATTATTCTCTCCAAGAAACTAAGTTACACTTCATAAAGTTATCATGAAAGGTTTCAGGGAGTCTTCTGAATGGGGAATGTCTTCCTGCTGTGGGGTAAAAGATGGGGAAGTATCTTCAAAGACAAACAACTTCATTTTGCCTCCAGTAACAAGGAAAAACTTGAAATTACTTAAAATCTGCAGTTTAGCCATTTTTAAAATAAAAATTATTTCTAACAGAAGCTAGCGTCTACTTCTGTATTTATCAAGAACCTGCTCCTCCAAAGAAGCCTTCCTCATAAACAGGCTTTTTTCATGCTATATAAATGGGCTTAGGAACTACAGTTTTCCTACCAAAAAAGAAAAAGCAAAGTAGCTTTTCATTCAGATATTGATATCCAGCCGCAGAACACCCATTTGACACTTGACTTCCAAACCCAAATTTTGGAAGCCGCTGCTTCTCTCTGCCATTATCACTGGGCAGCTTGGGATGACGTAAGGGTTCATGGTCCAGGTCTTCTCCACGGCAGCCCCATTTAGCTAATAGGGCGTTCAGGGATGGTAGCATTTGAGTAGGACCACTTCTGAAACTTGTGTTCTCAAGCATTTCCCACAAATACCAATCGTGTGCCTCAAGAGCGAGACATTACACAGACTTTTCCAGTTCTCTGATGCCGCTTTGCAGCTTTTTCCCACATGCGTCCCACTGTAGCAGGCAGGATATTGAATCCTTTGAAACAGTTAATCTTCTCACAACTGAGACTGGATTTCAGTAATAAACACTTGATGTAATTTTTCATCCTCTGGGCCATTATATTTCGAAGAAGCAAGGTCAAGATGGCATTTAATAAAAGGATTGCTGTATCTGTTTGGTTCTTTCTTCCAAAAGAGAAGCCCTACAGAGCAAAGCAACAAGTTGGACAATATGGAATACAGCCAGGGTCTTCAGCCCTAATACACAATTAAGAGGAATCTGAACACAGGAAAGTTTCCTCTCTATTTCCATCCCGAAGATATATTTGTCCTGCATTAAATCTTTGTCAAGTCCTTAAGGAAAATTTCTTGGAACAATTTTCTTTTCGTTGGAACAACTTATAACTGTAATGGCTGTAAGGTCAATGAAAATGTTTGAAGTCTCTTTTTCCTGGTACTTAAAAATATCCAGCAGTCCATATTGCAAACAAGGATGTGTAAATAAATATATATGTACATGCTAGCCATTCTTGCTCCTAACTACTTGTTTTCTGCTGCTCTTTTTACTCCGCCACAGCTATTTTCACTGGAGATGTTCCAGTGATGTACCATTAGCTTACTCCCACTGTGGAAATACTCTGGATATTTTTGCAACGTAAGAAAACATCACAAAAATCTAATTTGTCTCTTGGTGGATATGAAAAAATATACTTAGAAAAGGAGCATTTTTTCTTCTTATCTCGAACAGTAGCATTTTGTTGAACTGGAATGACAGCAAATCACCATAAGTAAACAAAGTCCAGCAAGTTAGAAGATTCGATTTACAGCGACCTTCTTTGCTATAACAGGAACACTACATCTTCAGCGTAAGCTATCAAGTTCTTTTTTCTGTGAGGCATAAATCAGGCTTTTTCTTCCATCTTATAGCTGGAGACGTAGCTAATACTGACATCCCATAGCAAACCTTAGTGGGTAACCGAAGGCAGAATTTGTCACGATGCAGCAACTTGAGGAGCACAAAAACGTAGCCCAGGATCTAGAACTACAACTGAAGTCCTGGCAAGTCCATCCTAAGGCTAAATAACATTGCCTCCCAGGACTGCAGTGCTCCCACTGATGTAAATCTGGAGGGGCACCATCAAGGACCCTTCCAGGCAGGCTCAATAAAACCAGAACTCAAATATGGGTCAGTGTGAGGACAACAGACAGCACAAACAAGACCCTGGTCGATAAACTCAGCTTGGAAAGTCAAGCAGAGAACTTGCTTCGTTGGCAAGATGCATTCAATCTGCTTTAACAACTTTTTGCATTCTTTTTTTCATGGAATGCTAAGAAGAATTACGAAGAAGAATTCCCAAACTGACGCATTTTGTTACAGGTTCAGGGAAGTCAGTAGAGCTGTGGAAATGCAACCCTCTGCAAATCATTTCATACAGCATCTTTAGTGCCCATGCAGGGGACCAAAATAGCCATCCTTTAACACAGGCGGGCCTCTAAGAATAATCGAGAAGGGACCAGTCCTGCAAACACATCCATGCACGCCAAGCAGTTTTCTTCAGCTCCTGTGCCACACACAGAAAGTTCTGCAGGAAAAGGACCTAATTGAAGATCCGCTACAAGGAGAAGGTTTGAATGCAGTCTGAATGTACTTTGAACCCAGAGGAGATGCCAGGAATGCAGCTCTGTCTTTATAAAACTTCTGTGGGTAAAGCTCTTCACTGAGGTTATATCACAGCAAAATTTTCGTTTCTCTTTAAGAAGTTTTAAGACTAAGAGGAAAAAGGACATGTTAACTGGGCCTGAAGGATAACTCTTTCCCTTTCTCCCCATTGACCATATACAGAGAGAGCAGACTGAGCCTGGACTCCTGAAGCAGACTCTTAAAAGAAAGGTCTGAAAACTGGGAAGTGTCAGGTTGCTCCGTTTCCCTCCCTCATCCCTAATTTGCTGGGTTTTGTCTGGAAGAAAGAAATGTGGGGAACTGAAGAGTGAGAGTGGGCAGGAAAACATGCTCAGAAGTAACATTTTTAGTATCTTCTGTTTTGCTATTAGACAAGCTAGAAGGCAAGCAGGACAAGGTAGAATAAAAATGTATCCCACATTCTCCATTTTTAATCACATTCCATTTTGTGTTTCTTCGTTTTAAAATCAGAAAAGCTTGAAATGAGATTTTTTCCGTGAAAATTCCAAAAAAGAAAACAACGGCCCATTTGCTATAGGCTACTCATCTCTCAATTTGGAAATTTAAAGCAGTTTCACCAACTGCTCTCTGGATATGCATTTGTAGCCTCTAGGGAGTAGGAAGTCCAGTGGAGTAGACATACACTTTCTTCAGGAAAAAGAAAACAAACCAAAAAAAACCTAATGAGCTTTTTAAATCCAAATATACATCAAAACAACCTTTCTACATCTGCCTAAGCAAATATACTGTTTTCCGTATAAGCAGCATATTATGTAATATATCGAGAAGCCAACATCTGAGGCACCACAAGAGTCACAGTCTGAGGCAATGCTTGCCTGTAGACTGCCTGGGCCATCATGCAGACCAACAGCCCAACCACGGTTGGGTTCCTCATGCTGCTGACTTCCAAGAAGTGGGCAGAGATCAGCCCAGACTGCCAGCATGCCCGTCTGCCACTGCACCGTGCTCCTGCCTTAGGAAGCTGCAGTTAAAAGCACGTACCCCCAGGAGGGTTAAGCATTTACCAAACAGTAGCTCTAGTGACCCCTGGTCCCTCAAGTCTCTCTCTCACTCTCTGCTTCTCAACCACTAAGATCTACCAAAGACCCTCAACTCCATTTTCACCCGTTTTTTCTCTTCCCACAGATGCTATTATAAAGATTAAATAATTTTCCCTTTGGCTATTTTTGTTTGAATTATAACTCATTTCAACTCTCAAAGGCAATAATCTCTAAACTAAGGGGGTTTGTCAGAATTCCAGAGAGCAGTGTTTAGGAAACGACACCGCTCTTTTGGTGCAGCTATGATAATAAAGTCTATAATGAGAATTGAGTATGATAATAACATCTTGTTGAATAGGCAAGATGTCAGATTTACAACATATATTAAATGTGTTGAATGTGATCATAGAGATATTAACATTCCACTGAGACACTGGAGCTCTGGGCAGGAAGTTATTTACAATGAAATAACACATCCAATAAAGTTATTTGCTCTCTCTTATAAAAAGAATTCTGAGCATACTTTTTCTGGTGTGTTTTCACAAATTTCTAAATTCTCAATATTTACCCATTACTCAAAAAATATTATGATAATACTTCATGTATTTCTTCACTCATTTTGCAGACTGTACCATCTAACTTCTTGGACTTACATGTCTTGTTACGGAGAATTAGGTGGTCAACCTTCCCCCTCGAGGGAGGGTAATGAGACTATGAAGCCAACATGAACACTGCTATTTTACATTGGAAGCTATGCACCACTAATTTCTCCATAGAAAGATTATTGTTTGTCATACACTTGCTAGCCCAGATGAATATTGTCCCGTATTTCTCCAAACTCTCTCTCTAGTGTAACTTGCCTTTGACTTATAATAAGCCCATTCATTCTCCAAGAACAATCCATTTAAAAACTCAGATTATAGCTTTGATTTTGCCTCTCTTCCCCACTTAAAACATTGTTTACACACCGCGTTAGCTCCCAGCCCATTTGAAAAGGAAGGAGAAAAATTCTGTTTGATGTGCATTTACTACTGAACGACTGCTAATATTAATACAGTGATATAATCACAGTGTATTTCACCTTATTTAAATTCCAGCACAGATCATCAATTAAAATGGATGTGGTTAGAACTTAAGTCTAATAAAAAACCCAGAAGTACATGTTTTTAATAGCTGGATGTATGCTAAATGCTTTATGGTCTCGTACTTCATTTTTTGAATCAGGATCAACAATGAAATCAACACAACATGATGGAAAACGCTCTTTAAGCGAGAAGGATTTTCCAAACACAACTAAGCTTTGAGATTACTGTCTGCAACTGAAATTGTTTTTCTCTTCGACTGTTAAACAGAACTACCCTCAAGGAGATGCAAACAAATTACTTACTTTTCCTAGGCTAAGAAGAAACCGAGTCAGCACTGTGTGGATTCTGCTCTCCATTGTTTCTGCTTACAATTGGAACAACATAGAAGAAACGGCAGAGTAGAGCAGTGGAGTTGACATTTGCTACTGTTAGTTTACAAAAGAAGCCACCACTAGTTTGAAAACTGAAACTGAGGAAACACAAAATGGACAACAGAGAGAAAAAATTCTGAGCCGAATTTGGGGAAGGTTTTTTTTTTACTGTAAATCAAAGTCAGCTCTGCTTATTTGGGTGGTAGGCACAAGTCTCAGCCTCTTCGTAAGAGTGAATTTTAAAGAGAGGAACCCTGGAGTGACCCATATGGGTCTGTAGGAGACATAAGCAACACAAGCGAAGGTCTCCAGAGCAGATCTTCTCCCTGTCACTGACTTAGCACAAAGCAAGCCCTCTGCCATCCCCAACAGCTCCAGCTGAAGTGACACTGGTACTGACCACTCAGCAGTGACTCACATGTTGAGAGAAAAGTAATCTCAGGACTCAGGGCACTGTGGCGGAGAAAAAAAAAAGACGACTAAACTCAAGGTTGTGAGAATTCAGCACAATCTCAATAAAACCCAAAATCACATGTGCCCCAAATGACCAGCTCACAAGAGTGAGCACAATCTGAAATGTGATATATTGCAGGCACAGCGTCTCTGCACGTCAGTAAGTCAGCAGTATGGGCCACACCAGGTATCTCGCACATACCTGCTTTGTGTGACCTTGTTGCACGCACACAGCAAGTGCAGTGACAGAAAAACAGGCAAGCACAGCAGAAATCTCAGAAAACCTGTTGCCCACATGCTCTTCATACTGGGCCATGGCTTTCACAGCAGAATATGGGATGCCTAGCAAGCCTGATCTATTTTTCCAAGTGTAGTTTAAGTATTTCGTGTTCAACTACTTCCCAATAATTCTGTGCTATGACAATGAGCGAAGGCAATCTGAACCGAGCAAAGACCAAACAGGCAATTTAAATATCTTCCTGTAAGGTGTTCCTCCTGCCCCGAAACAGACCCACACTTTACAGAGGGGGAGAGAGATTTTCCAAACTGAGGAAGGCAGGGGAGAGGCTGTCAAGGGAAGATGCATCAGTTCCTGTAGCGTGGCTCCAAGTCTGGTTGGGAGAACAGGCATCCTCCCCGGGGTGCATGCGTGTGTGTTTTTGTTTGGTTTTGGCTGATGTTTTGTTTTCCTGGGTTCTACTTAAATAGAAGCCTGGAAGCATTTAAATTATACTGCTCTGGGGAGTGATTACCTCCCTTTCATCACACACGTATCTGTCACACAAACCACCAGCAAGATGGAATTTTTCTCTTTTTATGTCTATATTCTTTTTTTATTCTGCCTGCCCCATGCCCATGGGTTTTTTTTTCCCTTCTCTTCCTTGTTGCTCCATATCTTTATCCTTCCATTCCTGCCTTTTCTGTCTTGCCTATTCTGACTGCAATCAGCACAGAACAACCCAGCTCAATGAGTCCCTATCACAATGGGAGCAGTAATACAAGTATTAATAACATCCTGCTGTTAGCAAGAGAGACTGCAATCACTTTTTTAAGGACAAAGCAGCCTGACCTTAGGGAGCATATACAATACTTAGGATAATTACAAAAGTCATATTCCCTTTGGCGGCCTATTTTTATTACATATTT
>VYZW01046694.1:57733-70002 GCA_013401315.1 Balaeniceps rex
CACGACGACAGGCACACACACAGGAGCACGGGGGTCCGCGGCCGGGGGACACCCACCTGTCGCCGTCCTGTGGCTCCTCCCGGTAGGTCCAGGCGTGCCCCAGCGCCAGGAGCAGCAGCAGCCGGAGCGGGGCCAGGCTGCCGGCCGGCCGCCCCATCGGGCCGCCTCTNCACCCCCCCGGAGCCACCCCCGGCCCTGGGGAGCACGCTCCTTGCTACCAGGAGCAAGGGGGATGCTGCGCTTCCCCTAAGGTTCACCATCGCGAGTGGGTGATGCTGCTGGTCGGCGCCCGCAGGGAAAGGGGGGGTGCCCGCCCCAGGGTGAGCGGCGCAGAAAGCGATGGAAAGGTCCGAAACCGTGGGGGTGATAAGCGGCCCTCGGTGCACCGTCACTGATGCTTTCCAGATTCGGCTTTATCTTAGATCTCTTTCCCAAAGGAACAGAGCAGTTCAAAGCATCTCTGCTGCGACGGTTGTTTATCCTTGTGTACGGCTGCCACTTCCCCGCCATTCATAAAATGGAGATTAACGACAACAGACTTTTGATAAAGCAGTACATCAGGTCTGGCCTGCTGTACCATACCCTGTTTTCACGGTCAGACTGCCTGGGACCAGGGGAGCAAACCTGCAAAACGACGATGCCTTTGCAAAGTGTTTGGCCGATGCATTGGCTTTGATCACCACATAACTTCCTACAAGTATGAAAGGCTCCAGGGAAATGAGAGTGTGCAAATCAGCCTTACTAGCACTTTCGCCTGTAGTATAAATAACCTCATTTTACAGCCAGAAAAATCAGGGATATGCAAGTAACAAACTGTAACTCCTCTATTAAACCAGCACAGAAGTAATAAAGGTGTGTGAGAGGACTCGAGCAATGCCCCCTTCTACTTTTTCTCTGCCACACACAACATTTTAACAAGTCACTTCACTGCTCTGTGCCTCAGTTTCCCCTCTCTGCAACAGGAAGACCCTAATAGTAAAATAAATAAATAAATAAATAAATAATGCAGATCCCCATACATGAATCAGCTACGATTAAGCTGTTAATCCCTTTGGTATGTTGCCTGGTACCCAGAAGAAGGCTAGTGATAGATGGACTCTTACTTGGGAAACTCTGAGGCTTTTCAGAAGTTTTCCCTGACTTGTGCAGGATCTGCTGTCACTGCGGTCTGCTGTACACACTGTGAACTGCCAACTTCAAGGTATTTTGCTGCTCTAGGTGCCGCTGCACGTTCTCTCTATTCCTGTGCTCAGTTAAGCAAGGGAGTTCTGCATGACAGGGTTTGGTGGGTTTTTTTTGGTTTTGCTTTTGCTGTTGAGAGGGTGTTTTAAATCTTTGTTCCTTCATAATTACTTCTCCCCCTTCATACAAATTATGAGTAAGCAAAGACAGGACTCGCCGTCTTGAAGCCAGTGAAAGCCGTGGGTGTTTCTTGCAGGGCTTAGCCCTCGTCTCTCTCACACAGCCGGTCCTGATTGGGAGATAACAGGAACAAAAGCAGGACCTGGGTGCTTGGACCCAAGTGCTCAGGAGACACCTGTCTCCACGTCGTGTTCTTTACTCTCCCACCCGAAGTGGAAAGTATCCAGTAACAAGGTCTGAAACGAAGAGAGGTTTGCCCTGCTGTAACCCCTGTGATGTCTGTCTATAGATAACAAAGGATTTAATTTACCGCATTCCAGCAGTGGTCACAGTCCCTCCAAAAAGCTCAATTTTTTTTAAAGAAATTGAATCATACCTGAGCACAGAGCCGAAATCCTTTGGATGGTTTCCAACCCAGACTCAAGTGTCATGACTTTGGAAGGACTCTGATTTTAAAAGGATCCCTATATAGGCCTGGGACAAGTATGCTTCCAAAAAATATTTTTTTTTCCAGAACTTTTGCCATTCAGTGCAGCTCTGATTCACAACCTGAATTACTTAACTCAGCTCTCTGCCTTTTCTTTAATGCCTGCCACCCACATAGCACTATATCAACACACTGCACTATCTTTTTAATTAAAAATATTATAGCAGCTTACATATCTTTTTATTCAACTCATGCAAACAGCCTTGTTAATTTAAACAAGGTAACCTGCAGGTGAAGCTAATCCTGTACACAACTCTTTGCCAAAGCAGGGCCCAAAGCTTTATATATGAAAGAATTTAAGTGTGATCAATAGTAGATAGAAAAGAGAGGTTGAACAGCACCATGCAACAACATCCATGCTTTGCAGTTGGTAACCCTATTACCACTGAATACACTGAAGTTGAGAGTTTTGTCACACCACTTCATCAGCTTCACCTCAGCTTCAATCACCATGCAGCCACGGCCATCCTGAGAGCACAGCTTGCGTCCTGGAAAGTGTTGAAGGGTGGCAGTGGTTAAGGAAACACTGAAATGTTCCTGTTGCCTCGGGAAAGGAATGATCTGAGACTGTTTTCATACACAGTAAATAAGCAGAATGTGATTTCTCGTGCGACGGATGCTTTTCCCTGTGCAGGGTCGTGTTAGTTTTGACTTGCCTAACTCAAGCATGTATGAAGTTGATTAAGCCACACACTAAATTTTGGAACGCTCTCAAAGAAAAGAATGAGGAACTCAATGTTGTAAAGTGCTTATCAGAAGTTTTATTTATACTGTTTATGTAGGAAGATGCATTGTTTCCTGCAGTTTATTCATAATGATGTTGTTAAATTAATAATACAAATTCAAGTTTCTTTTTCTGGATGTTGCTGGTAACTGGAATACCTCAGAAGCAAACTTTGTTCACTGCCTCTGAAGAGGCTCTTTCAGAAGCCCATTTCCATAGCAGAAAGGTACAACCGCTGCAGAACAGGAGGAGAAGGGCGTACAGGGCACCTCTGACTCTTTGGAAATATGAGGTCATGCAAATGAGGTCATTTGCATCCATGAAGAGCTCCCAAGATCTTGAGCAGCTAAAATATTATCCTACTACTCACAGACCTCAGTCAGAACTATTGTATTAGGCTCAGTACAAATGCACAGAGAGGCTTCAAAGTTTAATGGTGATCCTGAACATAGAAGACTGGTTTTCCCAACTTCCCATCTCCGCCTTTAAAAGAACTATGACCACCAGGTTGGGGCCAGAGGCTGGGGGGTTTTTTGTTTCTTTAAGATGTTTTACTGAAGTCTTCAGAGGTATGCACTGTGATTTTTCTTAATCCATTTACAACCAACATTTTCATCAGTGCATTTTCCATCTGCTTTGATTAAAAAGCAGGTAACCAGTTATTGTAAATAGTCTTAATCCCACTACAGCTTTGTGTTTTCATCAAGTGCCTTGGTGGCAACTCCACCAGATCTCCGGCTGTCTGCATTGACATGTTCAGGGAGATCAGAGCAGGACTGAAGGTGTAAACAAGCAGAAAACAGAGGTTTTAAAGAACATCTTGGGCCCAGGGTACTTTTTGGATTTGAAAGGCCTCCTGTTGGTCATTTGTGAGCTAGGTTCCCTTCCAGGTGAATGCCCAGACTGAACCTGTCTAGATCCAGACTTGTAGTTCCAGGGAATATTACACAATCCAAGCTCAGCTGCTAAACACTCACCCAGCCTTGGGCAATATGGGGATTTCCCACACCATTTCAACTCCAGGAAGCATCTATAGCAGTGTCCCATCTCAGAAAAAAGCCAGAACCAGATAGTAGAGAACAAAAAATATGTCCTGAGTAATTGTATCTAGCTCCCTGGAGAGAGGTGGACTCTCTTCCTAACCTCTCTGCAATTAACAGGCTGCATGAAGCGTGGAATAAATAGGCAGAGCAAAAGCAAAGAGTGAAAGTAAAAGCTGTCAGAGGTGATCCATGGGTCCACAGGAAGCAGATCTGGGACAGTAAGGAAGAGAGAGAAAGGAGGGGAAAAAAAAGAAAGAGGAAGAAGCAGAGGAAAACTGGGGAAGAGAAAGGAGCTGAAGAAATGTCAGGGAGCCTTGCAGCAGGGGCTGAGATCTGCCCAGGGTATTACGCCCTGAAAAATGACGGTAGAGCAGCCAGCAGAGCATCTGTCAGAGCAGGGAAGAGGTAGGAAAGGATGCTGAGAACACGGTGGTATGGTCACAGCAGCACACAGACATGGGTCACAGCAGATACGTTTGGGTGACAAAGAGCAGCGGGTGAGGAGAAGGAGGGCTAAAAATCAGGGGGAAGGCGGTTATGCTTCTTAACTCTTCGTTCCAGCCATCCTGTGTCGTATCTTGAAAAGGTGATAAACTGTGAAAGAGAAAATATTTTCTTTATTTTGCCTAGTAGGTACAGGGTGTTACCTTATCTCTGGAGCCCAACATATGAAATACACCACAAAATGTGCATCAGATAGAAATACTGAGGCAGAGGGAAGATACTTCTCACCACAAGCACTATTATGGTGCACAAGCACTATTATTTATCTCCTAATCCATCTAGAAGACAAAAAGTCTCTCCTTTCTGTCAGAGGCATTTTTGGTAAAACACGTTAATGCAGAATCAAGGTAGTTGAAATGTGATGCAATTATTTTTAAAATAGCCATGGAAAAGGATACCTTGGAAAACATGCAATGGTGACCACCAGGCATTGCCTCCAGAGGCCATCACAGCTACAGAGAGGAATTGCCCCAGACTGCTTCCTCCATTTCACAGATAACTACAGGGTTCATCTTAGATTAGCAGCAAAAATAAACACCTTTTGAAAAAATCAGCTAAAACAATAGCACTGCTGACCAAGCAGAAAATAGGTGGACGACAGGTCTAATCCACCAAAAACAAATCCTGATGGATACATGGGACATGGCATGACATTAACCAGAGCTGACTTATTTTCTCGAGGGTTAGGTTTGAACTCCATTTTGTTATAAGAGATTAGAGCTGAAGAATGCGAAATCTTCCATGGCATCCTGGCTATCAAACACCATCGGCCTCTGAGGTGCATATGTGCTTCTTGTCAGTCCGGGCTCCTTTGACAAGGCTTGGGCCATCACTCTAAGCGCATGAACAGCAAGATAGACAGATCCCTTCTTTGTAAGAGTTAGAACTTTGTAATCCCAGTCTTTGTAAATAGTTAGAACAAGGTGCCTGCGCTTCTGCGGTTTATGAGGTTTTCCACCTAAAGTAGCAATTGCTCCTGTGATGATCATCCCACAGCAGTGCCGTGCTCCAGAAGCCCTGGGTGGTGAGGAAGACTTTGGAAGGTCACTGCCCAAGAAATCACTTTTTAACCACAGACACGCACAAATACCCGCAGAGTTCACACGTGCGCATACCAGAAAAAAAATAGGTGGGAACCTAGATCTGATAATACAAATTGAACGAAACTTTGAGCACTCGTTCTTCTGTTTGCAAATGCACATCATGGTGGCAGCACAGAGGAAGATGGCCCTGGGAAGTATTCCTTTTTTCCCCAAAGAAATTAGGTGGTCCTTTGATTAAAAAAACTGTCGGAGCCCTGTTTTAGCATGCAAGTTGCTGGCAAAGGAAGAACAGCATGCAAGATTGTTGCTTGTGCATGCCACCAAACCAGCTCGCAAATGGCCAGACTCTAACACCACCCCCCACCCCCCATTTTGGATCATGATGGATCCCCAGCAAGTTTGAAAGCTGCACACTGAAAAGTGCAGAGACTACGCATAAGGCTTGAGCAAGAGGAGACCTTAGTGAAAGATCTGTTAACCAAAAGTTTACAATTAAAGGGTATTTTTGTTTGTTTGTTTTTTTAAATGACATCTGATTGATTGACAAGCCTTTATTTTGGAATATGGAATGCTGCTCACAGAAGAACAAAGACGTATCGGTTTCAGTCAATGGTTTGCACATGCTAGGAGAGATATTCCAATGAGTAAGGCATCAAGCCACATATGCGGAAGACATCAGAAGAGAATGGATGAAGCAACTGTCCAAAAATATGCTTTTCAACATGCTCACACACACGGACACATGTAATTGCCACGCATACAAGCAAGCAAAACGGTGGAGAAAATGCTTTCAGTTACTTCCTCTGCCTCAAACTGCTTGCATGACCTTGGGTAAATGACGTAGGCCCAGACCTTCTACAGTCTAAATACCTCTAAGCATGTGGGTCCTAATCTCTGAACCTCGGCGCACCATCTACAAAATGACCTAATCTCTTCTTTCCCACCTTTGGTCAGGTTTGCTTGTGTAAAGTCTAAGGTATTTATTTGAGGGGCAAAATTTGACCCTGATCACAGTATCAAAATATAAAATATAAATCTTTAAAAGTGCAAAATATGCCTGTGGTGTATAGAAATAGATATTTCACACTGCAGAATACATAACTGTAGTTTTCTGCTTGTTCCTGATGCGGATTTCTTTGGGGAGTGCTGCACACTGCAGCGCTAATTCCATTGTGCTCTTCCAGAGCTGCTGAACCAAAATTGCCCCGTTATGGACCCACCAACAGCAAGTCTCAGTAAGCTCAGGTGTCTGCCACGGTGTGGTCCCTGCGCACAGAGCCTGCTGCAGCCTGCAATCCCACCTGCAGAGCGGGCGAAATTACCTCACTTGCTGCACGGCTGGTTTGCAGCTACAGCTTGACACAGCCCAAGGCAGCTCAGGTAGCTGTGGTTACACCTGTGAAAAAGCTGCTTTTCCACAGCTGACCTTAGCATTGCTTTCAAGTACTGCCCATATTCAAAGCTATTCAGGGAAGCTGGGGAGGATCTGTGACCCAGGGGGAAGCAAAGCAGCCCTCGTGCTGTTCTGCTCACGGCAATCCTCGGAGCCCACACCAAAGCAAATGCAGCCTGGAGACTGTACGTGTGCCCCTGCTGTGGCATCTCCCCCAGCTGTATTTTCTTTGGCTCGAGGTCCTGCAGAGCCGTGGGCATTCTCCAGTGACAGATGCATTAACACAGACGTGGCTGGATGGAAATCCCAAAGTTTTCAAGCCCTCTCGGAGAGCGCGGAGTCCTTGTTCGCATAGTCATGGAGTCCTTCTTCATATAGTTATGGGCCATGCTGGGTGGGGGGAGGCTTGAGAGGTGTATGGGGGTGCCATGGACTTTGAAATCTGCCTCTCCTGGGGTGCTAACTGCACCTGCCCTCCTTGGAAAAGCCAGGACACACACGCATGCATGCACACCCTCCCCGACACTTACCTCTAAATCTAGTGAGGAAGGAATGTTTTAACTTGGATGTAATTTGTAAGTGGGCAAATTGAGTTTACCCAAACATAAAACCCCTCCACTCACAGACCAAGGCAGGTTATTTAAACTGAAAATCAAGCTGGCATGACAGCGGAAGCAACAGCTTTGCACTGACAGTGCCGTTTTCCCTGCCATGGAAATAGCAGCATGTTTTGTGCTTTTCATCTCCTGCATGCTGTTTTTGTCACCTTATTAGTACTGATACTTTCTTTTTCCTTGTGATTTCCCTCTAAATGAGGTAGCTTTTACTGGAGTTTCACTCTGCCCTTTGGTGCGACACATGTAACTCATCACAGAAATGTGCTCAATTCAGACCAGTCACCCATGTCATTGAAGTTAATCTGGCAAAACACAAGTGGAAAAAAGAAGAATATGACCTTCACTCCACAGCTTGTGACAGCTCACTCACTGCTTATTTATTCTGCACTCCTTGCAAAAACACTCCACACATTCAATCACATCTCAAAGAAAGGGGTCAAAAGGCAAGTGTTTTTAAACTGTCTCGGTTAAAGAGTCCCTTCCCATTAAAGCCATGCTGGTTGTGTCAGAGATAAAAGACTGTTTTCTATGAGGACTGACCGCTCTGACAAATCAACGATAAATTACTCAGAAATAGGCTCTGGCACATTCACTGCAGGAAAATGAATCTCTGGGCACCCTCCATGATCAGCAGTGAACACTGTGCAATTCTGCTGATGGCTGTGTGAAAAGCATACAAAATTACTTAAATCTTTTAGTGCCTATTTCAAGAGCAACGGTACTGCTTCTGGCCTGATCCCTACAGTGGATGGCGAAAGATGAAGACATTTAAGTCAGTGGCATAGGACACTTGTAGGGAAGAAAATCAATGAGAAAAAAAAAAAAAAAATCTACTTTTGAGCTTGTAAAGTGCTGACTTTCATTGATCAGTGATGGATGTGGGAGCATGGATATGATGGATGTGTAAAGCACAGGCAGCAAGCAAACAGAGCATGTTGGAAAAGATAATTTTCCTGCCAGAAAAGGCGAAAATCCCAATTTAGATGTCCATTTACTGAAGTGTTAATTGTTAGGATAAATACAGAATTTTGCCTTGAGAAGGATCTTTCTCTCCAAAACAAGCAATTTACATCTGGTTTGACTTCAGGATAAAAGTGTCCTAATCCTTGTCTATCACTAGAAGATTGATTGGCCTCAGCAAGAAATTGTGGGTGCTTTACACCAACGAATCTGAGACACATTCCTTCTCACATTTACCCCTCTGCACGTCCTTTGATATTACAAGCAGTCAGGGCTTGATCTCTTGCACGCCTTGCATCTTGCGAGAAGATCTTTCAAAACTCATCAGTTAACTCCTTATATACTCACCCAAGCACCAATGCTGCCTTTTGCCATCTGGCTTCGGCTCCTCTTGTCATCTGTATTGCACAACTTTACACCAGCCATTAGATTAAATGGAGGAGAAGGGTGTTTCTGGAGACAAACCCCACAGTTCTGTTCCCGTTCCCCAACCATGTATCTACATTGTGATCCAAAGATGTGATAGCAACCGGGAGGAGTGTCTGTGCTAGCTCAAACCACAGGTAACGGAAAGCTCATGGTCTCCTGTCTGACCTTCGCTGCCTAGTGTGCAAACGGGACACAGCAAGAGCCTGCAGCAGCATAGCAGCAGCTGTGAAGGGCTTGCACCTACCCCAGACCATGGCTTCGATACCTTCTGCATTGCCTTTTGCAGACATTTGCACTGGACACAAGTGGGAACGCAAGCTGAAAACAGACATCCTTCTTTCCCCTGCGGCTCTTTGGACATGGAGGCCGTGCTGAGCAGCCCTGATGTTATCGGTGCTGCCTTCACTGATCACTAGGAGTTTCCACTGGTGATGCTCACAGTTTGTGTGACCACTATAGAATAAAAGCAAATAGTTCCCCCGAGGGGCTCACCAGCAACACTGAATGCACGGGGTGGCATTTTCCATACGGTCTCAGGAACAGAGAGATCTGGGTTCAGGTATCTGCTTCCTGACAGCCGGTGGGTGAGTCACTGGGGTGCAGACCACCAAAGCTGCAGAGGCTCCACATTGCCAGGGAAGACAGCAGGCATTAGACATGCTAAGACCTTCTAGGATCTGGGCCTCAGTCCCTTCATGTCCCCCTCTATCAGACCCCACAGGAGACTGACAGTGCCTGGTGATTGATGATGTACACCTTCCAGGTGTCTTCAAGGCAATACAGAGTGAGGTCTTTAAGACCTCAGGACACTGTGATAACAGGGATTCAAGTACTAGTGAAAGACAAAATAAAAAAAAAAAAAATCAATCAGCTCTATTAAAGTGCTTAACAATGTTCAGCATCTCCAGCAGAGCCCTGGAAGGACCAAAAAGCTGGAGAATTAAGTTACTTTGTTCTTGTAATTCCAAATGGTCCTTTGCAGCCAGCAAACTGTATTTTTCTTTTTTGCTGTGTATCAAGTAATAGCTTGTACAGGTCCATGCTTCAGCCAAAAAAACCCCCCAAAAAACCCAAACAAACACCCAAGGACAGACATACAAAGAAAACAAGTATCTGTTGAATGATATTCTCAAACAGGTAAGGGTGATTTCAATACTCCAAAAAATGAGACATTTTTATATTATAACTCTGCAGCTATTACTTACCAAAGTTAGGTCAACTATTTTCCTGCCCAAAAAGTAATGGTCAGAAAAAAAGAGCAAACAAAGGAACAATCCTGACAGTAAGTCATTTCTACAGAACAAGGGAAATTAGCAGCGCATACCTTGGCACTTAGCTGAACCAAGCTGCCTTTCCTTACTGACTCTTCCTTCAGACATTGCATCCAAATATTTCCTTGGACTACGTTCCTAGTGTGTGCAGGAGCTATTTATAATCTACAACATTTATTCCTGGATTAAATACATCTAGGTGGCTAGTTGCCATGAGAGCAAAGAGGGTTTCAACGAATTACAAGAATGTGTGTGAAATATTACACTTGGGATAAGGTGTTTCCAAGCCAAGTGGCCCGTACAAGCAAACAGGCTGTCACAAGTGGTGTGAGCAGGCATAGCACAGAAACCGGCTGAGCAATGCATCAGCGTGGCCTCGCTGCCCTAGTGTCTTCTGCCGGTTTTGGTGAGGGATCCCTCCAGATTCTCCTCCAGGTCTCAGGTCAGTACTAAATAGCAGCCAAGGAGCAACTCAGAAAGGCTCCTTTGTTTATTCAGCACCTGCCCTGATTTTAGACAGCACGTCCATCAGCTGAAGTCAGTCCCATTGCCAGCCAGCTGCCTCCCGTAGAGGAGAAGAAATGTTTAAGGAGCGTCTGTCCAACACTTCTTGTCAGCCACTGAAGTCTCCCAGCTTCTCTCAGATGTGTGGTTTGTACAAGATGAGCCTGGCCTCTAACCCATTCATTCCCAGGCTTGCTGCCTTCTCCTCCAAGCCTTTTTCCTCTCTGTCTACCCACCCATCCATCCCAGGCTTCCACCCTCTTCCGCCTGGGTTGGCCTTGGTGCCTCCTTGCCCACAGCAGCAGTGCTTTGGAGCTGGGGTGACAATCGCGCAGTGCAGCATCAGCATCCTAGCCCTGACGTGGGCAGGGCTCCTGCTCCAGGGACTGGTGGCATCAGTCACTCCACAGTGGACACGATTAATGTATAACTGTAACAGCACCTTCTCTCATTAGCGATTCAGTCTGAACAGAAGTGAATGCACTCGTTAGCTAATGGTTAGATATGTCAGCTATGCTAGCTACTTGTGCTGCTCCGTAACGAACGGCGAGTAATCATTAATAGTGCAAAAAACTGGTAAACTAGTTCATGTATGTTTAAACTTCAGTTGCTCCCGATTTACTGCAGTCTTTACAAATCTCAGTGAAAGAATTTGGGCATTCAGCATGTGTCCTGCCACCCCAGCTTGTGCTGCCAAAGCCCGTGGTAATTCTAACATCCAGATGCTGCCAAAGCTCTGGCTAGCCCTTCACAACTGAAATATGCCCAGCATGAAATCCTTTTACTTCCAAAACACGCACTCTGGTGATGAATTATATATATATATATATTGCTATCTATCCTCCTGTCCCAGCTATAATCACTGCTCTGTACATTCCGGGTTGTCCCAGTCCAGAGTTTTCATGAGAAATGTGTTGCTTTCTGCTCTATGGACTGTTACATGAGCAGCTGGCAAGCTGTGGTCTTCACAGCACCAGTGCCCAGATCTTGCGGCCCCACTTTGGGCCATGTTTATTTGTAATGGAGAGATTTCTTGAATGTTTCCAGTGAGAAGTGCCATGGGAGGTATGTTACTAACAAGGTGACAAATGCCAGGGCTGGGTTTCTGCCGTTATGGAAATCAATGGAGAATCAAGTTGACTTTTAACTGGATGTATGCCACAGACTGTCAAATCTGTGAGTTAGGAGGGCTCATTGAAAGAGCTTAAAACTAGATTTGAAGGGGGAAAGGGGTAAAACCAGGCTCGCTAGAGATAAGCCTGGGGGCAGCATGCCAATGTTTGAGGGACGGTGTGCTAGTGAGATCCTTCAGTCTGCCATCTCAGTGGAGATAGGGGATGGAGAGCCATGTGACAGTGAAGATGCAAGGGTTATTGGTGCGTTAGAAACTATGGAAGCACATGAGAATGGTCACATAGGAATTAGAGCTTCTCCCCCAAAAAAGGTGGTGGGATCAATAGCCCAACTGAAATGCATCTACACCAATGCACACAGCATAGACAAACAGGAGGAGCTGGAAGCCATTGTGCAGCAGGAAAACTATGATGTAGTTGCAATCACAGAAACATGGTGGGATGACTCACATAGCTGTGGTGCTGCAATGGATGGCTGTAAACTCTTCAGAAGGGGCAGGCAAGGAAGGAGAGGTGGTGGGGTAGCCCTGTATGTTAGGGAACATTTTGACTGTCTAGAGCTTGACGATGGTGACAATAGGGTTGAGTGTTTATGGGTAAGAATCAGCGGGAAGGCCAACAAGGCAGATATCATGGTGGGAGTCTGTCATAGACCACCCAACCAGGATGAAGAGGCAGACGAAATATTCTATAAGCAGCTGGCAGAAGTCTCACAATTGCTAGCCCTTGTTCTCATGGGGGACTTCAACCTACCAGGTGTCTGCTGGAAATACAATACAGCAGAGAGGAAACAGGCTAG